>JAVYIG010007263.1:0-104713 GCA_035222895.1 Strongylocentrotus droebachiensis
ACCTATAACACACACAACACAACACGGGCCGACTGGAATACGGATGGCCAGTACAAAATGAATCAAAATATCCAATGTATTTTATTGAGTTAAATAAATTTAAAAAAGAGAGAGCTAACGCTTGATAATTACGACTTGAGGGGGGGGGGGGGGGGAAGAACATTGTGGTGGTGATGATGGTAGTGGTAGTAGTGTGAGTGACATTGAGGGGGGGGGGGGGGAGTGGTGGTGATGATGAAAATATGCTGTTGAGGAGGAGGAGGAAGTTGTCATGATGCTGATGTTTGTGTTAGTGATGTTGGTAGTGGTAGTACTGTGAGTGACAATGAGGGTGGTGGTAGAGGTGCTGATGATGATAATATGCCATTTCAGTAGAGTGCATATTGCGCTTTCAAAGGACTTCAGGTATCAGCATGTTGGTGAGGATGATGATGATGGTGGTGATTTTGTTTTTCTTGAATCTGTATCGACTGTCTGCTGCACATTGATACCAACTTGACTTTGCTAACCATGTTATTCTTCCATCTCCCTTTCCCCCCTCAGCCGGAGTAAAGGTTCCCGAACCTACTTCAATTCCGGTTTTAACAGCCTATCTCCTAGGACTCGTGGCTACGATAGCCGTCATGCACTGCTTCAAGCACGCCCAACCCGCCCTTCTCTACCTTGTACCTGCCTGTATTGGCTTGCCTCTCCTTGTAGCTCTCATCAAAGGCGACATCAAGGATATCTTCAAGTAAGTCATTAGCTTTGCGGTTGAGCTCTGGGAAGAGGTGAAAATAATTTGTGAGCGCTATCATTGTATTATGCAAGTGTGGAAGAACATCAGCTAAAATATGTTCCCTGAAAAGCATGACTCTTCAAATGCCTTAATATTCTAAATATGGCATGTAAACATCATACAAATTGGGACAGATTTTCATGCGACATGTTCGTGTAGTCCCATATACATCTTTCTGTGTACAGTGCTTGTAACTTTACCAAGACTGGGCCAAATTTCTTATCATTTTGATGATTTCAGAACCTTGCAGTACACACACCAATACTTTTATGCTAGATGATCAACCTTTTCTGATCGATTCCACAATGTTTCTTTCACGAAGCAATCGTATGACCAGAACTCAACTTTATCTTTAAATGCACATGAATTTCCTTTTCTTGAGTTACTACTCCAGCCTGGTCCAGTGGAGGTCGCAGGGTTTAACCTTGGCGCTGAAACCCTCTTGGTCTTGGGGATGGGGGGGGGGGGGGGGGGGGGGGGAGGTACAGGGTTCTGGGAGGAGGGGGCAGAATAAAAGGTATTATCATCCTCCGTTCCTCTCCACAGTCATATTATGCGCAATATCAATGTAGCTATTATTATAACTATTAATAAAATAATCATTCTTCTTGCAGATACGAGGACAATCCCACCCCCAAAGGAAGAAGAGATTTCAAAAGAGAAAGACAGCAACAAAGGCACAGAGGCAAAGAAGGTTAAATGAGCTGCTCTTGTCTCGGGGGGAAAAAAAGCTACACAACGACAGATTCCGGACGACACAACGCCGGATAATCGTCCCGAGGACGGTCCCTTTTCTTTGATGTTAGCGGTTTTAGTCTTATCTTCTCACCTTTATTTTTATCATTCACAACTTCTGCAATCTGCGATGGAGCAAACTATATGGGCTGTCTTGGTAATTGGCGTAGTTCTTTTGTGGCGCGGCCTTTTTTTAATGATTTTTGTTAATTCAATACCTCCTTTGATTGAGAGAGTACAGTGATGCTTTCGAGGTTGAAGAGGGTTTTTATTGTTAGAAACCAGTGACTTTTTAAAATGATTGCATGTACTCCCAATGTCATTAGAGGCTCGATAAGAAACATATCTTGTACTTCTCCTTCCCCTCTTTCTTTCTCTTCTCCTTATAGTAAATGTATCAGCTATCAAATCATATTTGCATTCCTCCTAAACAAATTTGCTGTTGTTGAAAGTATAACATTGGTTTGTTGCTTCAATGTTCCCATAGCTTTCTGTTGAAATTGGGATATATGACAACAAGAATTAGGGGAAGACTTCGCTGGGAATCGTAGCAAAAATTATTCCACTATTGTGTATGTCTAAAGAGAGGTATGTCTTAAAGTAGATGGAGATATCAAAGCATAATAGCATTCTTCCTATTAAACATAATTAAGAAAAAAAGAGTTTTTTCAAGGTGTTTTTCCCAAACACACGACTATGCAAATTAAAAATCTTCCTGTCCGTCAACAGTTTGAGTCTTTGAGAAGACATGGCTCCCTGACATAAAGGCAAAACATTCCACGTTCTTTATTAAATCAAGCATTGACAGAGGGTAAATCCTAACACACTAATATTATTCACCTGTTACAAATAATTGTATTTGAATAGTGAGGATGCGAACTGCAATGATTAGTTTTTCCTAGGTTGGACAAACTTTATGCCTTGCCTGACCTTCCAACACGTAATGTATGCAATTTGCATTCTGACTATTTAAATACAGTCATTTGTAACAGGTGAAAATTTATAACAAGGCACTTCCTCAAGACATATATGCATTAAATTTGACTCCATTATGAAAATTGCTTATTATACTAGAATGCCACAGCATTAGCGATTGGTTGCTTTACATGCACCTGCTTCTATCGCAAACTCTGTCAATACACACACACTTTATCTTTTACTATGAGAGGTAATTTTGGTTGATTATGGTTTGTGATTTTAGATAGATTTTGGGGCTTGGGTGACTTTGGAAATGGTGAGTGATGGTCATGGACTCCGACATTGGTTTATCATGGAATTTGAGTTTTTTTGCTGAATCCTGGAATTACTTGCCAGAGCCTTGCCCCATGTTGCAGCATCTAGGATGCATTGTAAACAATGTGTGAGGGTTGACCTGTAACTTTACTCATTTCAGTCAAGGTGTAATGGTTTAATAGGAGAAAAACATCTTGGGATTTACCAAATAAGGACCATAATCAAAATCAATTTAAATTGTTTTATATAATATTTAATCTGACCCCCATCTTATAGGAAGGCAACCAATATGATAAACTCATCTGTCTGAATTTACAAAGGAGGTTTAGATTTAACCCATGGTTTAAGCCCTCATTTACATAACCCATGGTTTAAAATAAGTGCAAAATAAGCGCGACACAAGTCAGAGGTCCAATATTAGACGTGCGCAAGGCAAGGAACGCTTATGTTACGCTAACTTTTAAACCATGGGTTATGTAAATGAGGGGTTTAAATCATGGGCTAAATCTAAACCTCCTTTGTGAATTCAGGCCAATAGGTTTGAGAAACGGTAGTTGTGAAAGATTTGATATAGGAGATTAAAGGCTTTGGAATAACCCTCATTCTTTCTGTTGCCAATTTCAATACATTTCTGCTGATAAGGTTATTGGGTTATATTTTAATTTTTATTATGTTGTCGTTATGAATTATGGAAACAAGTGATAAATATTGTCTCGTTGTCAATTTAATTTACTGAATGGGTTGTGCTTATGAAATTCTGTTCACTTTGAAGTCTTAAATCTTTGCCATCTGAAAATCCACCTCTTCAAACTGAATTATTCCATTGTCTTTGTGCTGGTAAAAATCTGAAATGCCCTCTAGTGCTGTCCCTATGTTCATAAATTTATTGTTCATACCATATCATTCCTGTTTTTTATGCTTTTTTGTTGGGATGTTTTCCGTTCTTGATCTATCTTTCACATTGTCTGTTTGGAAGCCCACAAGAATGTTAAAGGGGTTGTAGCATGGCAAATACTAGTTAACGCCATCTACGACTTCTTTTGGACAATTGCATGTTAACGAATGGACTTGATTAACGCTCAGCACGCACTACAGTGTTCACGAAACAAACCAAACTTTTCCTTTCGCTTCGGTTTCGCGTATGTGAATATTGCGGTCAAGTCATCTGTAGTCGTACTATCCCCGATTGCCCCGAGTCAGGCCACAGGAAAGACGTATAGTCTCTTCATGCTACGCCCCCTTTAACTTTGTGCATGAGATAGCACCCATTTGCTTCCAAACAGATGATATATGTGTAAAAATAATTACAATTGCTGTGATACGTGTACAACTTACTACTGAATTATTCATACCCTTACCAAGTTTTTAATTCCTAACAGTACTGGAAAAGCTGATTTGTCCTGATTTCTATTTCATGTAAATGTGATAGTTTAAAGCCCTACTGCACTACTTATAGCTACTTGCGCCCTCTATATAGCAAACAATGCATAATCGGATACCATTGGTCCCCCATGATCCTCTTTTTCTTATGTTAACTGAGAGCTGATGAGATAACCACCTGTCCAATGACCTTGCAGGGTGGTCTAAATCCCTTCTGTACACTAGTACTGATGGACTTTAAAGCTTACTGGTACATTTAAAAGTACCGGTATCCAACGAAGGCCCAAATCAAACAGTCCACCTTTGATTCTTGAGTTATGAACAAACAAAAACAAATAATGAGGGGTATGAATGTTTCAGTTCTTAACTGTATGTTTTTATTCTTTATTCTGCTTGACTGTGCCTTTATCAATGATTAATGTTACGTTACCCTTCCTACGTTCAACTTCATGCATAACTATGAGATACATTAAAATATACTCTGTACTGGGGGGGGGGGGGGGGGGCCTGAATGAATATTCTGTAAATGATCTGGGCTCTGGGGCCTTATTAAATTCAGAACGTGTATTAAGTCAGTATGTTCCTTAGTATTTTGCTTTGCTAAGTGTATGTCTTAATCGTATTCAGATAACATCTAAGCATTTTACTTAGCAAGATGACTTTAAGACAGTTTACTTACTGGTAAGCATTGTGACGTTGCAAGGTTAAACCAATCTAATGCGTAATTAAGGTGTCAAATTCAATATGTGCTAATACAATTGTTCGTAGCTTAGGATGACTTTCGTATGAAAACCATATGCCTGCTAATCAAGGGCTCAAAAGTATTTGGCTGAAGTCTGCGGGACAGCTGCCTTTTGATAAACTTTGGGTGAAATTGGTGAAGGGATGAAGATTAGCGTTTTTAACCAGACCATAGCGGGTATTCAGGTGGAGCCTAATTTTTAACCGATGCCCGCAGTGTCTGGTAGAGTGTTCATATATCATGGGGTCACAATTCTAACAGATTTGTATTGAATGTGTATTTATTGTATATTTTGATTACTCTTTTTGTGCTTATGAGGGAATTAATCATAAATAAATCAATACGTTGGTCCTTTTACTGGTATCTTGTTACATCCAATTCCTTTAAAAGAAAAAATTCCAACAACTTTATGGTGCCTAAACACACAATCCATCTGTTTTAATAATTCCTTTTCATTTGTTTTGCTTGAATGTTAGAAAGTTAATATTTATTATGGTAAAACTTTTTCTTGTCTAAATCATGTCGGAAATTAAAAACGCCTCAAGCATATCCAATATCTACTGTAGATCCCTTTTGTTTCTGTTTCTAGACTTTATTCTGTTCAGTGAGGGGTGTTCTTGATGTGTATGGAAAGTCCTGTGTTTGGCCCCTTGTTGCTTTTGCTAAAAATGTAAGTCCTCATCACAGTGTAACACAGAGTTGTATTGTCTTTATTGGGGTGATTTTCTGGCAAAAAAAGAAGAAGACAAAAAAAGAGGGGAGAATGTATGGGATACAGAGAAAATGAATAAAGCAGAGATAGATAAAAGATGGACAGAGTAAATACAATAGGAGAGAGAGATGTGGGTGGGGGGGGGGGGGGGTGGAAGAGATGAAGTGAGAGAGAGGGAGGATAAGCAGACATGGGAAATCAGAAATGGAGATAGAGGGGAAGACAGATAAGGGGGAGGGGCATTGATCCAGAGAAAGAGGAGAGGAAAACAGAGAGAGGATAATAGTTTGTGGTATAGTATAGAAAATGTGGTGTCTCTACTTGTGTTTTCTCTATGAAATGTTACATTTCAAAGTTGCTTCTCTATCATCTCTCTCTCACTCTCTGTAGATCTCTCTAAAATACTCTCTTTATGAGATCTATCCCTCTCTATTTCTCCCTCCCCCTCTCTCATCTCTTTACTATCTTTACTATCCACCTCTATCTATCCCCTCTCTCTATTTCCATCTCTTTTTTCCTATTCAACCTGTTTCTCTCCGACGTTATTCGATTCACCCCCTCTCAAATTTCAAATTTGCAGTTTTAAAAATCCACTATAATTTCAGAGCTGGAGTGTGACTGAACCTTGTTCTGTAGCAAAAAACATGGCAAGGAAAGTTGACTCCATTTACAAGAAATATAAAAAATAAAGTCAAATATAGAAAAGTCTTCGATTTATTAGTAAAATAAATAAAATATATAGTGAGCACACATGCACAGGTTATGTTACAAACTGATAATTGTTCACATATTATTTATCTTACGTAGCTCATTGCTAGAAAGAAATGTGAGCACAATCAATATATGCATAACAATGTAAACAACTAAAACCTTCTGCACAGAGGCGTGATGGCTCAGTAAGTACAGACTACAGAGGCATGATGGCTCAGTAGTAGAGAAGTGGTCTCGCAACCGAAGGGTCCTGGGTTAAAAAACAAGTTGATGCACTAGTGCCCTTTTGTAAGGCATTTGTCCTCATTACCCAGTCCCTTGAAGAGAACTTACAGCCGTAGGTCCCCTGGTTGCTGACTTAATACAAGCACACACATGCTCTCTTAGCAGTCAGGTAAAACCAAACAACCAACCAGAATGTATACACCTACTGTGTAAGTAGAGGCAAGTCAGTGCAAAAGTAGCTTTTCTCTTTTCAATTCTTCACTTTTGATTTGAAATGTGTATAACTGCATCAATTGGTCTTTACAATTCTGAGTGTTGGAGAAATAACCTTAAAAAAGTTTGGAACAAAAATACTTGAAGTACGTATTAGACCACAGTAAAAATGCAAATCGAGTTACATTTTAATGGATACTGCATACAGCATGCGCTTTACTTAATTTGGGCAGTGATTGTTAGATTGTTTAAAACAAACAAAAACCTCACATTAGTAATGCATTGAGTGACATCTAAGAGCAAGACTGGTATACACAAAAAAACAACTATGTACATCCAGGAGCTCCATTCCAACTCCCTGAGACATCTATCATGAATGAAATCAATGAATAAATCAATTATCACAAAGTGGCAGGATTGTGCTTTAAAGGAAGAGAATTAAAATGAAAATAAAACGAAACAGATCAAATAAAACAGAATAGAACAAACAATATGTATGTTGTTCATGTACAATTGATACATAATAGAACAAAACAAAATAATTATATACAAACAACAACAAAGCATTCAGACACATAAAAAGAAAGACAAAATTATACTATTTAGTATTTACTCAAAAAATTTGAGTGGGCCATTTGAGTGGGTGAATACTAAATTCATGCAGGGATTGCGGTCCTTTTCGAACACCAACCATTTCCATGGAGTTAAAGTAACTCTAAACCCAACTCTGCCTAATATATTTAAAGTTAGCCTAAAAGACCCTGTAGGAAGGGAAAATGAAATAGATACCTTGAATACCAAAGCTTCTGGAAGAAAGCCAAAAACACAATCATATATCAACCGAAAGCTTATAAGCCATAGATAACAATAATATATCAATTATCAATGTACGGTATTTGCTATTTTAGTGTCTGTCAGAGGAGTTAACAGCTCTCTGCAAACTCCAAATGTGCAGTTTTTAATATCGTTGTCGTCTTGTCTGTATCTGTATCAAACTCCATTTTTACAACTTCCCACACTTCTTCCTCTTCATCATCTGATATCAAATGTACAACTTCTTCTTGGTCCTGTTCTTCTTCATCCTCATCCTCCTCCTGTGATTCATGCATCAGCATCTCGTTTTCTTCCTGTCGCCACTTCACTCCTCTCGTCTGCACAACCTGCTTCCGTCGGGCTGAAGAAGTCTTTGGTTTAGAGGGCCTCTCCGTAGTAGTAGGGGTAGTGGGATTCTCCAGAAGAACCCCGGACACGGGTAACTTAACAGGGACAAGCTCAAATATAGGCACGAAAATAGGAGCAGGTAATTGAGGTTTAGGAAATGTGGGGTCTTGGGGATTAGGCTTTGGAGCAATACGGCGGAATGATGGCTCGGGAGACAATGGATTTAAGATAGGTTTACCTTGTGCATTAGCCTCCTGCAGTTCAGCCTGATTTGGCTTTGGTGGTTCGTCTTTGACTTGTGATCTCGTCACCCTTTTATTTTCGTCTACTTCTAAATCATCTGTTTTGCTCTTTTCATCTGACGTGCTTTTCAAAGTTTCCAGAATCGGGATCACAGTGGGAGTTGGTTGTGAAGGCCCTACCGGAATCAAGGCTAGGAAAGTCCTATTTTCAGGTTGTACTGTCGGCTTAGGCTTAGGCTTAGCCTTAGGCTGGTTACGCCTAAGTATGCGTGCTCTTCTTGAAGGTCTTGGTTCCTGCTTTTCACCTGGATCGTCTCTCTCTTGATTGGTAACCATGTCCTCTTTGGTTGGGCTGTGCGTGAAACTTTTTAATATATATCCACTGGGAGTAACACCAGTTTGCGCAAGAGTTGCTTCATCAGCCATTTTCACTACTTGATCCAGCCATTCCAGGATTGATTTATACTTTTGTTGTGACTGGTCGGGTATAACGTCTGGCAAATTTTTGCTCACATCTGAAGACTTTGGATCTATATCTTCACCAAGGGAATCATCTCTGCCAGACTCCTGAGGATGTGCAGATGGAGACATACTCCCGATCTGGTCGATGCTGTTAACCGACAAACTTGGATCACTTGCTTCATTTGAATCACGTAAACCTGGTTCCTCTGAGCTGGAAGTAGTGACTACTTGTAGATCTATGCCATGTTTCCTCTTTTTGTTAATCTGATAAAGCCACTGGCCATTGTTCACACCTTCTGCATGTCTAAAATTCCCAAGGTTGAGGATCTTCGCACTTCCTTGGGCTTGAAGTTTAACATGGTTCATAATATCATCAGACAAAGGCCTTTTACTGGCAGTAGTCGAACCTGTGGAACTGGAAGTGGTGGAAGTTGTGCAAATGGGGCCATCTTGCCCTTTCTCTCCGCAGTGTCCGCATACATTCAGGTCTTGTCCTGGCTCATCCCTGAACCACCCATCATCATCAATTTGACTGTCAATTTTATCAAAAGATTCACAAATGTACTCCTTCAATTTCCTTTCCGTGGCCGTGTCAGACTCGGATATTGAATGATGTTCATGAAGTCCATCGCTGGAAAGCATAGGCTCTTGTTTTATTGCTGTCACAGAAATCTGTTCATCAAGACATCCAATTCCATTCCCTGTCAGTGAAGGCCAATCAACTGGTTCCTTTTCGAATTTAACCCGAAATGCCTTTATTTTAATTTCTGGTGAAGGCAAATCATCTGCAGCTGCAGCATCGCTTCGCAAGTCCCCAACTTCTTCTGACTCTAAATGTGTGGTTTTCGATCCCTCCATCTTTGCTAATATCTCGCTTCTCAGCCAAGCTTCGCACATTTGATGTCAAAATTACATTTAAATGCAATGAAAAGCAGCTAGCAGCACCTGAAATATTTGCACAGCGAATCCCGCCTTACCCAGGCCGACACAGCAGGCGGGCAAGTTGGATCGTACCCGAAGTCAAATGTCCGTGCCTTAATTCTCGGGGTAAAAAACGATTGCAAGTTGCAAGTTACAACGGTGACCATTTCGTCCTCCGTTTAAAGAGTTCAAGCTCATCTCCAATGTCATCTAGCTGCGATTCATCAATATCCGTAGATCTTTCAATAAATGATAAAATTCAAAAAACCAAGTGAAAATGTGAGTGGTGCGGAATGACAACAATCAGCTCTCTAGAACTATGGTTGCATGATGGCGCTCGAGCTCCAGTATTTTCCCTGTCAAGGATAGTCTTTAAGCGCAGACTCTAAAGTGACACTTTACCACAATATTCCTACAGCCTTCAGGCTTGTGCAGAGCCTAGATATGTCATTTTCTTTCAGAGCAGCTCCAGTACAGAGAACAATGTAGTCTCATTTTCCAGACCATTTTGACTTATAACTATTTAACAAGGGTTTGTGCCTGCAAACCATTTCAAAGAGCGCATCTCAATTGAAAGTGAGACTAAACCCGGGAAAACCGTTGAAATCATTAGGATTTTTGTTTGTATTCGAGATGGATATACATGTACATCAGAGCCAGATCTAGTTTCAGGGTTGCATATATGTGTTACTTGGTTTCAGAAAAAATATGAAAGACAATATATTTTTAAATCATGTATTGATTTTGGTCAAAATAATATATGATTTACAGTAATCGTAAAAATGGAAAGTTCCCAACTAGTAAAGAAATATGTAAGGCTGTATATATAGAGAACTCAAAAAAAGTTGAACATGAAAAAGCAAAATTAAACGACAAACTGCCAATACATTATCAAAAATGGGAAAATTTGACACCTTAAGGCAGGGGAACTGATGTTCACTCCCTCACTTTCTCATCGATCCGGACAAGTTATCTATTATCGTTAAGTTTGCTTGTTTTTTTTATATTTTATATTTTTATTTTTTTAATAACGGTAAAGTTACAGACCTCCACTGATACAAGACCCTCATATAGTTATAATGAAATCTAGGAGTTAAAAAAAAGCACCATATGATATTATGTAAATATAATTGTTATCATGGGTTATGAAGCAGCACCTTCACCTTATCCTTTTTGTTTATATAAGAAAATCTTTGTTCAGATTGCTTAATTTATACAGAACTAATTAATTTGCATAGAAGATATGTTTCTCCAAAACACAAACATAAACAAGTTTAAGGGGGCCCCTCCCCTGCGTAAGGAAGCCGAGAGAAGAGAGTGAGAGAGAGACGTTGAGAGAGAGAGAGAGAGAGAGAGAGAGAGAGAGGGGGGGGGGGGGGGGGGGAGTAGTTCAACTTCAATTCAGTTTGTTTTTTAGTTTATGCAGTGCAGCAAACAAGTTTAGTGTATCCAGGGATATATATCAGCGGCTTTACACTATATTCTATATACGTATATATAGGACAGCCTACTTGAAACTAAAACAAAATTACATGTATAGTTGTATAATATCTGAAAAAGTTCGATCTGCCAAAAAGAATAACAGAATAAAAGAGAGAGAGATAGAGAGAGAGAGAAGGGAGAGAAAGAGAGAGAGAGAGAGAGAGAGAGAGCGAGAGAGAGAGAGAGAAAGTGAGAGAGGGAGAGTTCCTTAAACATTTTGAGTCATCAAAAAGCTCACATTTCTGTCCCATGAAGTAAAGAAACGAGTCTCTTATTTTCTATCATCCATATCATGATTTTACCAAAGAATACAAGTCCCCAAATCCTAAATAAATGACCGAAAAACGTAGTTGCATGTGCAGTGCTCCGTAGCAGCCGCTTTTTCGAGAAGTGCCCAAATTAACCTTTGACAGCACGGCGCGGTTAGTAAGCCGTCATTAACATAATCCATGTTTACAAACCGCTGGTTGGCTGGCTGGTAAACGCGTAAACGAGTTACCATCTTCGACAAGCGAGGCGAATCTAGATATTTAACCCAGGAAAACAGTTATTTTTGGACCAGTTTACGGCCTACCCGTGGTAATATCAACAATGTTACAGGGCTGAGATACATACGGGACATTTTCTTCAGGCTTTTGAACGTCTTGCCGTGAGTAATGCAGGGTTTTGTTGGGCCTTTTTTCGCTAACCCTTTGTTCAACTAGCTTGGACGCCGGATCCACAGTAGTAATATAACGTATCGGGTCAACTATTGTGTAGTACGTAGGCTAGTGCTAGTGCGAATCGAGAGGCTAGTTTGTAGCGCCGCGCCGCCGAAGTCGAACGCAAGACCGCCGAAAATGATCAATTTCGTAGAAAATTGGCGACACATTTCCGGCATGACAATACGATCACATTAATCAGCAAATACGCTTTGAAAGCGATATTGTCTTTTGGTTACCTATGGTGTTTACGAGGGTGTGGCTTTTCCAATATGGCAATGAAATCATATCATTTTTATGATATTTCTTCAGGGGCCATTTTTTGCACTCGCTCGCTCAATAAGCTCCACACACTAGCTGTGTACATATTGTGTGTATATCGGCGCGCGAGTATCACACACGTGCTGTAGTAGTGCGGCTTGCGCCAATCGCAAGAAACCAATATTTCCGATATGATACTGAAATCGCCAACATATAAATAAAGTGGAATTTATCACATTTGATACACAAAATTGTTTTCCAGGGTTCAATTTGATAGAAACAAATGCAAGAATTATAGAAAATATTTCCCAGACATATTTTAGTTCCAAGAAAATTTAATGAAACAGAAGAAAGAAATGAAATTTGTTAATTAACTGCATGGTTAAGATTTAAGGCTTGTATAATTGTAATATATTATTGTTACTGTTGCTCCTTATTTTAACATGAATTGAAAACAATTAAGTTGCTTATAGTATGTTCAGGATGTGGGTATATATAATTTATAATGTAATAACTAAAAATGATACATATAAAAGGCCCCCCCCCCCCAAAAAAAAAAAAATAAAAATAAAAATACCCCATTTCAGCTGTAGCATAACAAATGTTATTTTTTATATTTGTATCTACTATCTTGTGCACTACATGTACATTATAGGTGATATTTTATTGGTAAAAAATGGATTGGATATAACAGTAAGGCTATATAACAACTATATTTAACAAATATATTTAATTATTTAATTCATTTTAATTTGCCCCAACTAGATCTATACAGAAAAGTAACAGAATGTGTGGATATGTTCAGATATACACATTCAATTTAATTCAATTGATATTTATTTCATTTCCAACAGAAATAGATAAACTAAGGTATACAGAAAGTATGAAAAAAATATTATGTACATAATTCATTTTTTCTTGGTAACTATACAAATACACTTTACACATAATAAAATTATTACAAGAAATTCTTAATTTCTGAGGAAATGGGGGGAGGGGGGGGGGGGGGATCCACTACAAAGCAGTGCTTGTAGATTGTGGATCCCCAAGAAAAAGATAAAACTGTTTCAAATTGTGCGAATGAAGACTTGGAAAACACAAGCTACATGTAGACAATATTACAAAACAACAAACAACCACAAAACAACCACGAAACAACAAGGAAACAACAAGGAGAAGGAAAACATATAAAAATAGAAGGACAGGGAAAAAAGGAAGATTTTTTGTATTTTAGACTTGCCCTTTTCACCAATTTTCTTTTATTGTTTTATTTCTCCCTTTTCTGTTAATTTGTTTTATTTCTCCCTTTTCTGTTAATTTGTTTTCACTTTGAAATTTTGCATCCCTGCAAATAATTTGTTATGAAATTGAAAAATGACATTCATGAAGAGAATGGTTTTGCTTGATTTATTAATTTATTTTCTATCAATTTGAAAAAAAAGGGGGAGGGGGCTGTTAGCTTGCTCTGAAATTGAAACATATTTTACCTGAGAAGTATTATAGTAATGGTTATAATATTATGTAATGATATATTACATTCATGTAATAAAATATATCAACAATAGTATTCGATAATGTATTACAAAATGATATATGTAATAATATGATAATTGTAAGTATAATAAAAATATGTCTGTAAAGTTCTTAAAGACATTAAAGAATGATATAAACCCGTAATTTTTGTATTATTATTATTGTTATTATTATTATTATCATTATTATTATTATTATTATTATTATTATTATTATTATTATAATATAGCAATAGTAAATTAGTAATAGTAACAACGCTTTTATAATGACCATAAGAATGAAATGAGGTGATAACAATTATACTATAAATGGTATTTTTTCTATTCCCTGTTCCCCCCCATTTATATACCAACTAAAAATTGAATAATCCTTTATGTGATCAATCTACGTTTTTCTTTTAAACATAGTCAATGAATATTTAACCTTTTCCATTTCTTGTTTTATTTCTTAATAAGTCAATGAAGACGTTCATCACTATGTTGATCAAAAAGGGTATTATACAAATGGACCTGTATACTTACTGTTACTTTAATTCATTATGTTAATTATTTTCATGTTTGTGTAAGTTCAAAGAATACTATACTATTGTTTTTTTTTAAAAGGTGCTTTATTTTTAGCAAAGATAAGAAGGAATAACTTGTAATATTAGGATTTTGTTTTCGTAGTCGGATCTTTTAGTGACAAATTAAAGGAATGAGATAGACTATCCATTAATTGTATGAGTAAATCTTGCCCTTTCTTTCCTTCTACAGACCACAATGTCAGAGCCTCGATACACCATCGAGCAGATAGAGCTCTTGCGACGCCTAGTCCGCACCGGTCTCACCAAAGATGAAATCATCCACGCGTGTGACTCCATGGCCAAGATGGACTCTGAGTTGGGTCCCCTCCCATCCAAAATGGATCAGCCCATTGTCACGTCTCCACCAATCAGCAGCTACCATGCCCCACAGCAGCTGACAGTGACCAATAGGAACTCGGGGTTGGATACAACGGGTGGGTTAATGGGCCAGGAACCAGCATCTCCAGGAAACAGGACGTCCCTAGTGACTCTCCTGTCTAACGCAGGACATGGATTCCAAGAGAATGGGGATGGTGGTGATGGAGGCAGAGGTGGTGTTGATGACTTCCACGTAACCAATGAGGAAGTAGAAGCTCTCTTCAGGTAAGACATCGGTTGCTCTGTAAACTGGTATGACTTGATCCCTAAAAGTTGAGTGTCTTCACAGTGGTGTAGTTACAGGGGGCAATTAATGAGGGAGTATTTCCACTTCCCCTCTCCCCAGTGAATGGTGAAAAATACAATTCCCTCTTACATCACTCAGGTCCCGGATGCAATAAGAGAGTTGTACAGCGGACAAAATTTAGAGTTGCAAATCGGTCACTTTAAACAAAGATTTCTTGGCTGGACGACAATGTTTGACTTTCATACTTACTTTATTCCATTTTTAAGACTCTCTTCTTTATATACACGCAAAAATTATCCAAATCTGACAACATTGTTTTTCTTCTCCACCCTCCTTTAAGTCCCAGTCTACAGGTATCTGTTAGACTGAGAATGAGATCGACTTTGATACAGATCTATTATTTGATTTTTCTTGTTTCATCCACTTCCACAGGAAAGGTCACATGAACGTGAAAGAAGACATCAAGGATTTCCTGACCCGCAATCGTCTTTCCCAGAACCTGATATCCCAGTCTACCGGTATCAGCCAGAGCTACATCTCTCAGTTCCTTCTCCACGGTTACGTGATGCGGAGGAGCACCCAAGCCATCCTCTACCGCTGGTTTCTTGCCAAGAAGAGAGAGCTCGAAGTTATGGGTAATGTTTGTCATCATCATCATCATCAATAGTGATCTGTCAGTTTATGACAGGTTCAGTGACCCATTCAAAATTCGATACCAAGTGTCTCTCCAAGTTTCTCTCCAAGTTCCTCGGTCTTAAGCCAACCGTTTCATCGTTTCATACCCTGTTGCTCCACATTGTGTGATTAAATCGTCCAGAAAGCCTTTACGAGGTCTTCCCCTCTTCTTCTTTCCATGAATACGACCTTCTATGACTCTGACTCTTGTCATCAGGTTCTGATATTTTGGTTTCAGATAACATATATTGACAGAGGTCCTTTTTGTCTGTTTGGAGCCAGAAGGGCATTGTTGTGGTCTGGTGGATAAGTCTCCGGACCGTTAATCACATGGTTTGCGAGCCGAGTTCGACTGCGGCACTAATGTCCTTTTGTAGGATATTCATCTTATTTGGCACGATTCACCCAGCTGAGTTAAATAGGAACCCAGTAGAAAGAAAGTCTTTGAAAGCGTGAGTGCGTTATCATGGTAGCTTGGTTCAAGTCGGAAATATTATGATTGCAGCTACTGAGCTACTTTGGATAAACAAGAGATGGAATTCTATTTTTAAAGGAGTCCCGTATTCCACATATACATGTATGTTTATGGAAGAGAATATTACATTAAGCAAAAAGAATTGTTTGTTGAAAGACTTCTTTTTTAAATAGTCATTTGTGTACCATGTACTGTTCTAATTGATAGTACCTTTAAACCTGCGATAGCAACCACCTGTATAGAAAGACCACAGCTCATGTTTCCCTTGAAAATGGTTTATCATTGAAAGATGCACCAAAGGAACCTGTACATAGAGACCACCAGCCTAGAAAGACCACTTTTCTCCCTTGTCTCCCCTGAGCAGTCTTGATGTGCAGATCTCAATGTACCACTTTTCATTTCTTTTCCTTCAGTGGTCTTTATAAACAGTTTCACTCTTATTCTTATCTTACCATGCGTAGGGGTAATCAGCAGTACCCCAGAGCAGCAAGACAACTCTGCTTCCTCCCCGCACCTCACCCCGCATCGAGTGCGCCCTTTACAACCCCGTTACGCCCCCTACCAAACCCCCACCCAGTCCACGCCCACCAACTCCAGTGCGGCGAATTCGGGCAAGCGACGAGAGAGGTTCGTTTGGAAAGACAACTGCCTGAGAGTCCTGGAGGCGTACTTCAAGAAGAATCCATACCCCAATGACATGGAGCGCATCAGACTGTCAGACGCTTGTAATGCTCTGCAACAAAGTTTATGTAAAAATTTGATTTGATTTGATTTATTTATTTCTGTTTGATTTTCTTTTTCTTTTGCATTTTTACAAATATATAACAAACAAACCATTGCAAATTTTACACATTTCAAAAGAATATAATGTTGAATAAAGTAAGGCTGGCTGTAACTGATCAAAAAAAATCAAACAGGAGGGTTGACAAAATAAGCAAAGCTTGATAGCATGACTACCCTCAATGGATACATAATAATACGAATATGGAGGAACAAAGAAGAAAAAAAGAAAGAGGGGGTGTACCGTGTACATCAAGATCACAGATGTATGTGGTACAATGTAGTTGGATTTCAATTTGATATATGAAGATAAAAAAGAAGATGCACATTTAAATATTGGGTGGCCAAATTAGGATGTAGTATAGAATGAGAAGACTCACAAGGTTTCTGGACAATATGAAAAAGGTAAGAATGTGAAATCAGCGGGCTGGTTTATATAGACTGTAACTTTGTTTGTATAAAAAACGGTGTTTAAGCAGTATCCCAATTAGGCCACTCTTTAATCATTCTATTTGTTCATGGGATCTTGTATGTGATTTGGTGTTGAAAAATTGAAAGTCCTTGTTAATGAACTTTCTGAAGTTGTAGTCGGTAGGAAGTACTACCGGTAATGATTTTAAAGTATTGCCTTTAAATAGGGATCACATACGTTTGTTGGATTAGATGTAAATTTAAGCTGAAACTAATATTGTAATTTCTCTCATATCATTCTAATTGTAATATGCAAACAATGTTTTTTTGTAGTAGTGATTTATTTTCCTTGCTGTGATACCGGTACTCAAAAGCATGTTGGCAATTTTCAAGCCTTCAAGTTCAAATCATTGTTTCAATTTCGTGCAATTTTCCAGCATTCTAACTCAAATTCAAATTATTATTTCCATTTCAGTGGGTAACAATATCCCGGAACACAGTGGAGTGAACCCAAGCAAAGTGTACAATTGGTTTGCCAATAGAAGAAAAGATGCTAACCGTAAAAAGAGAATGGGTAAGTAAATACATTCCTTGGTTGAATAGTTCGATCTTTTATTCTTTGTGCAGATTTGACAGAAGAATCTTATCAGTGGGGTTGAAATAAATCAAGATTTAAATCTCTTCCCAAAGTTATATTTTTTGTAAGAAACATTTCATCAGGAAATTACTATGAATGAATGATCCCGCTTTCATTATAATTTTGTTTTACTTTTCCTTTTTTTTTGGGGGGGGGGGGGTCAGGCTCATTACCACTCTGGTTTGAAAATGACCGACATTAAATTCATGACAAATATCTGTCGGTCTGCCTGTCTGTCTGCCTGTCTGTCTCTCTCTCTGTCTCTTTCTAACTTGGAAGCTATGATTTCCATTTCTCTGAAGCAGATTTTGCAGTGAAAACGTAAGAGGAATAATGTTCGTTGTTACGCAGAATAGTTACTCGTAGCCGTCTTGGGGGATTTAAAACTAGTGTAGATGGATCCCCCTAATTTTGTTGAATCTTTCCTGACTTTTTACATTTTCCAAAGTCTATTAGAGGCTTTAAAGGCACACTGTCCTACTTGTAGCTACTTGCTCCCTCTATATAGAAAACTTCCCCAATCGGTGCCTGTTGGTCCCCAGATCCTCTTTTTCTTATGTTATATGAGAGCCGAGTTAATGAGATAGCCACCTGTCACAGTGACCTCGCTGGCTCGCTGTGTGGTCTTATCCCTTCTGCCTGAAGTATTAAAGCCTGCCTTTAAAAGAACAAAATGACAGTGTCTGCTTTTAGTCACATTTAAAAATTATCTTTGGATCCAGAATTCAATGAATTACACTTATTAAAAATATGAGCAGAAAGAGAAAAAAAAATCACAGAAAATTTTGAGTCTATGTGCCGCTCGCGAAGAAGAGTGTTTTAGTTGTAACTAATCATTACAGTCTATAAATTGGCAACACTGAGGAAAATGTAAAATCACTCTTTTCGTGTACAATCAGCAATTTGGGGGGTTAAATCTTGCAATCTTCTTTCACATTGGTTCTTTAATAATTATTTAACACAAGATATTCATTTAATAAACATTTTCTTTTCTTTCGAATTACATGTTTATGTATGTAGGAGTGGAAAACATGATTAATTGTTGCCAAAATGAGAGAAGGGAAAGCTGATTAATTTAGAAAATAAGAAAAGTCTGAACTGCTATTCCCCTGTTACATTGAATGGTTCTGAATGACTCTTGTCTTACAGCTGCAGAACCTATTATCACAAGAACAGTCTCTCATGATGATGACTCCATCCCTGAAGTGGATTATATTGACGATTCAAGCGCTGATCTTACAAATGAAGGAGATACATGCATGGCAGGTTAGAACTTATAATAATAATAAACTTAGTTTTTTTATATACCACTTATTATAACCACTAAGCGCTTCCAAACTTGGAGATTATTACCCCGGCTTTAGCTGTGCTGCCAATACGGCGCTCTAGCATTTCAAAGAATTAATTTCCTGCCAGCTACCCATTTACATCACCTGGGTTGAGTGTGGCTTATGTAGATCAATGTCTTGCCTAAGGACATTAGTGCCGCGGCAGATCTCGAACCGCGGACCTTGTGATCAACAGTCCGGCGACTTAACCACTCGACCACGACACCTCTACACTTATAGATCAAAGTCCCTGTGGGAAATGAAAAATGATATACCGTAAATCTCCGTGTATAAGGTGCACCTGTGTATAAGGCGCACCCCTATTTTGTTGCCTTGTTGCCGTAAACCCACGCGGGGAAGGACCTTCATTTTACATCGAGGTGCAGTTGAAGTTGTGAACTTGTCACAAATAATAGTAACAATGTCGTTGTAGAAGAATGTGTAAGATCATTAATGTAAATTAAAAACAGGTCCAGACTCTAAGGCTTCATGATACCAAGTGTCCCACACCAGCCTCATCACATCACCTAGCAGAAGCACTGTGTTCTATGCCAAACATCAATAGTCATGCATGATATGAATAGCATCCTCTAAATTTCTGACAATGGAGTACCTTGTGGTACACCATTTGTTATAGAAAAAAAAATTGAGGAATTATTTATATAAACTACATATTGAGATCTATTAGAAAGATTACTTTCAATCCAAGATGACAGACAAATTTGAGTGTTGTTGTAGTTTCCGAGTGGTGAGTCAACACACTGATTACTGAGCTGGGAGACATTGCCAGGCATAGCGCCATAACGCACCCCCGACTTTCAAATTTTTTCGGCGGCAAAAAAGTGCGCCTTATACACAGAGATTTACGGTACATGAATTATGTATCAACAGAAAGCTTATAACTTATAGATTACAATAATAGATTATATATACAGTTTGTGCATATGCTATTTTAGTGTCTGTCTGAGGAGTAACAGCTTTCTGAAAACTTGAAATCTAAAGCTTTGAAAATCAGAAGTAGTTGACCTAAAAACTAGCCATCGAATTGTTGACATCATTTATGTGGAGTATAAGCATTTTCACAATGACTTTGCATTAATTCAGCCCGGTTCATCGCCTCAGCTATTTAGGCAAGCAGATATAGACAAATTTGACCCCTGTTGACCCGTAATTTGGAGGAGTGCCGTAAATGAAGTTTTAATTTTGCTTCGGTGCAATACTGAAAAGGGAAAGTATTTGTATTCTATATTCAGCTTTCCATTGATATAAAGTTGTATTTTCATATAGATTTAGGAAATATATGTATATAGATAGTGTCTTTATATAGTCAGAGTTTTTTGATATGCAGGGATACCAGTTGGTTGTAACCAGTGAACCTGAAAAGAATATATTCTGTTTTTATCAAATTGTAAAAAGTCACACAATTCAGCCTTCGGGCTGCGAGTTGATTTTCAATAAAACAAACCATTTATTATTATGACTCGTTGGAGTCCTGTATGTGCTGTACAATATGAAGCTGGAAAAAGCCTTAAGTGGGGAGAAATCGGAGCCTGAAAACTGGCACCCCTGTAATATACATTTACTCTTTTTTTTCCTGCTAATGATGTAGAGCTTTTATTTCCTTCAGTGAATATATTCCTTGCAGATCGAGCCCTTTGCTCTTTCTTTGAATCTGATATTCAGGTTTATATAGCTACATGGATAAATGATCAAAAATGATTTCCCATGTTTTCAAACTGGTGGATCCCTATTCCATTGTAACAGTGGAGCAAATTTTTTCCTCGGAACAGAATTTTATTACCAGAACACAATACAGTCAAACCTGCTTTAGTGACCACCTGTCTATAAAGACCACCTGTCTACAACAAGCACATTTTTTGTTTCCCTTGAAAATGGTTTCTCATTGAAACTGTACTAAAGGAACCTGTGTACAAAGACCACTTTTTGTGTTTCCCTTGGGCGGTCGCTGTAGACAGATTTCACTGTATAAACTAAAATTAAAAAAAAAAAATATATATATTATTATGGCAGGTGAGCTTGAAGATGAGCATGACGACGGCAACATGATGAATAACATGGGGGGTGACGACGACCAGGATGATGCAGAGGTCGCGACCCAGCTGGTAGAGGTCAACAACTCCATCATGACCCTCATGAAGGCGGTGGAGGAGAGGACGGAGGACCCTCAGGTCAAGACGGAAGCCGATACGTGATGGTACTTGTGACCCCCGGCCCCCTACTCAGTGTAATTCAGGGTACGCGTATGCATGTTTCCTCCCTTTGAATAGCACCCCCTTAAGTCTGGTGTGTAAAGACAATACGGGCTGATTCTTTTGTGTATTCCAAGCCGGCCGGACTTTGTTGGGTGAAAAGTATCTGGATGGTGACCCGGCCAGGCCTAGGTTTGAGGATGCCGCGGGTGATTTCCAGAGATTTGGTGGTGTTTCTTTTTAAGAGGTGTCGGTACCATCTTGGTACAGTGTCAGCACGTGCTCTGACGACCATTGCTCTGTTGTTATTTTATAACACAAACGCCTCTCGAGACTTGGAACCAACCCTGGAACCAACACTATACCTAACACCTGTATTCACCTTTCTTGTTCAGACGATGATCTTGTGAATACAGCCCTACCACTTTTAATATAACTGCCACTGCATGTCTACATAAGACAAGGTAATGAGCTAAACAACAACTCAAAATCGCTATTGCAGACCTATACCTAACGTACCCTCTATTTTGGATGAAATACAGCTTGGAGTAAGTGTCGTAGGAGCACATTTTAGATCAGCTGTTATGGCAGTGGTTGATATATATATACAGGCTGAAAAAAAATCTTAAAGATCACAATCAACAAGGGGGCCAGTTTCTCAAAGCCATCATAAGTCTAAGTTCTTGGACAACCCCATGTTCTAAAACACATTCAATGCATTGTCTACAAACTTTGTCATATGACAGTTTTGAGAAACTGGTCCTCGAGGTGTTTCAGCAGTAGTGTTCACTCTGGGATGGAGTGTATAGGGTTCAGATCCCAAAGTTGACTCCAAAAATCTTTTTAGACCAAAGAAAGGACATTCCGAGGCCATGGACAGGAAAAGCGATAACAAAACCAATAGTTGGCTTGAAATGTAAAATTGCCCATTGTCTAGTGTTTTATATATGTGTTTTGAATAATTTGATGAAATTTGCTGAAGTATGAGAGTAATAAAACCATACTTCATAACTAATAACTATCATATATATGCATATGACAATTAATAATAAGGTCATACTTGACAATCAACTCCAAATCACCTAATATGCTGTTGCAAATCAACAGTTAAAACCTTGCCTGACATATAACCATGTACAGAGTATTATGCAGTATGATGCTGAAGATTGTAACCTTTTGGATAATTATTATTATTGTTGAAGGTATTTCTTTGCATAATTTGAATACTAGGACACTGCTAACGTTTAAATCTCACAGATAGGACATACGTGACATATTCATAATTCCTGCAAAAATCTACAGAAATTGATGTTGGTTGCAAAAGGGAAACACCACCTTTAAGCATAAAAGCTGCAGTTGATAAAATAATCCAACAATGAATGCATGTACAGAAGTAGTTTTGATATATGAGAAAAAGCAATATTCAGTGGAATGTACTAACATTTGTTGAGGCAACCAGATATGTGTATGTGAACCAGAAATAACCTCTTTTCAAAATATTGTCTTTTGCCTCAGTCGTTTGTAATCTGTCAAAAATTTCTTAAAGCATGTAAAATGTTGGTTATATTCTAGTACTAAACAGTTGAACTTGCTTTAGCTACCGCTTGTACACAGAGACCGGCTGTCTATGAAGACCATACTTTCATTTCAATTTCTCATCAAAATGTGATTTAAGGAACCTTTCATAACCTTAAAAACAGTTTCTCTTGTAACCCTTGATACTGGTCTTTAATGAGTAAATTATGGTTTTGCCATGTCATATCTTAACGAGGCTTGAATATCCAGACTACATTCACTTTACAACTCTGTAAAGGTATACAAGTTTCAAACTGTGACACCAAAACACACAAAAAATACTTGTACTTATTTTTATTTCACATTTAAGAGGTTGCACATGTTTGATAATATAGACTGAGAATGCTGAATTGCTGACAATTGTTTTCAAAAGGCTGTTACTTTTCATTTGTTATTTCATTCTGTATCAGTTTTGTTTATATATGTAGCTAATATTTCAGATGTACACTAAACATACCTTTACAATTTGCACTTCTGTCATTTATGAAATTGCAATTATACTTAAACATATGTTAGGTTTGAATCAAATAATTTTAGTATTTTCACTTCTGATAGCAAGAATTAGAGTATATTTTGAAGTCAAATGTTCCAAACTTCTCTTTTGGGCTACCCTTTTTAATCTGTCCAACAAAAATGATGTACATGTATTCTTATGCCTGGCATCTGGGCTGCACTGTGTCAAAATCTTGCTGGGTGCGGATATATTTACCAAAAAAGAAAAAAAAAGAAAGTAATTTGCTAGTCTTTTGAGTAATTGATTCGTAATGAAAGTATTCTTGAGTATTTATTGAACCAAAGAAGGGGTAACTTTAGATGAATCAATATTTTCTCTTGGACATTCAGTAAAAAAACTGACTTTGCATAGAGATTGAGATCAGATTTTTTTCATTTCATTATTATCTGTGATATTTATTAACACCTTGAGCATATTATTTTGCTTTGTATTATTCAAACTGTGTAGAAAGTAACTTGAGATGGCATTGAATGTTGACCCTTTGTGTCTGTACTCTTGTTTTACACATACAAGATGCGATTTCCCCCCTAATTTCTACAATATGATGAAACAGGGCATGCATGCTGATGTGTATGCTTCTGAGAAAGTCTGGCATCTTAAAGAGTAACTGAAAAGACTGGCAAGAGAAATGAACATTAGTACCTGGCTTGATGCTAACACTGCCCGGGATACATAGGCGCTCAAAATTTAGGGCCATTTAGGGCTTAAATGCAAAGAGACCATACAAATTTACATCCAGACCCCTTACACAATAAGTTAGTGTGGTACCTTGGCCGATATTGAATTGGATACTTTGTTAAAGTAAAACTTTTACTTATTTTTTTGCTAAGCTAAGAAATTGACTTACCGGTATACTATATTCAAGCAACATCTAAGACTTTAACTTAGTCAGATGAAATCTAAGTTAATACTTATAGCTGAAGTATGTAATTGAATACCAACTTTAGCCCTTTTAATTTGTTTTACTTAAGTATAATACAAAGTGATTTAAAAAAACTAAAGTATCATGTTTTATACCGAGTTAGGGAATATGCACTGATGCTCACCACACTATTTGCTAGTCTTCTCTTACTACCGGTAGTTATTTTTTTTCA
Organism: Strongylocentrotus droebachiensis; assembly: GCA_035222895.1. Lineage (NCBI taxonomy): Eukaryota > Metazoa > Echinodermata > Echinoidea > Camarodonta > Strongylocentrotidae > Strongylocentrotus > Strongylocentrotus droebachiensis. The sequence goes on from JAVYIG010007263.1 coordinate 24,379, forward strand.
CTTTTGTTATTAAAAAACCCCAAGACTTGTCAAAATGCCTCTGGTACTCTCACTTAAAGAATGAATGTACTAATATTCCCATGCTACTGCAATGCATTTTCAATGTAAAAATGAGAAGGGTTCACCATATGGACAGAATTTGAATGCATGTGGATTTTTGACTTACCAGAATTTTTTTTAGAGCCAGTACGTCCTTCTGGATGTAGTTTTATGGTATAGAAAAACATTTAGGAATTCATTTTTACCTATACCGTAAACAACATCCATAAAGACTGGCTAAAGATAAATCCCTGAATGTTTTATTCAGGATTATATATTAATGAAAATTCCTTGAATTTACTCATTATTTTGGATTTTTGTTGTTTTATGTCAGTGAATTTATGAAATGAATTATTTTCAGATTAGTTTTATGTTGTGTTTCATTCAAGAGGTTTAGTAGTCAGTGTACCATAACTTTTGTTTTATTTTGTATAGTACCTTCATGTTTGTGCATTTTGCTTTATTGTTATTATATATCATATTTCATAGGAATGATTCTAATCATTTTGTTTTAATATTGCACCATGTAAACTAATTATTTTATTGTGCAAAAAAGGGTTGCAACCAGGCCCAAAATTTTAAACTCCATGAATACATTTTTTCTCATAAAGTTAAGGTAAGATGCAAAAGTTAAATGCACCTGGCTGGAATGCTCCCCTGTAAAGTGTTGATGTATTAGCGCTATATAAAAGCTGAATATATTATTATAATTACTTTAAAATATTTAACAAATGAGATGCAGAAAATAACTACCTAGATGGCATCTTGGGAAGTTAATTTTTACAACGGCAACGTTAGAGTCTACATACATGCCGTTTCCAAGCAAACCACCGAGATGGATATGTCAGGGCCCGTTGCATAAAACTTACAATTGATGGTAACTTTGCCATCGATGGCAACTAGCATGGTAACATGGCTCAATAGCCAATTAAATTCAAGGTTTGCATGGGAGTTACCATTGATAGCAATGTTACCATCAATAGTAAGTTTTATGCAACGGGTGCCCTGGAGCCATCAGGGTGGAATGGTCCTAGTGTAGAGGAGTTTATAGCTATTTTCTAGCGTTCCTTTTAGATATTTATACAATTCACCTTAAAATGATTCCACCATACTCAAAGTTTTTTACAATTCCCTACATTATTTTACTATACAGTCAAACCTGGCTATAGCAACCGCCCAAGGGAAACACAAAAAGGGTTGTTGTATACACGTTCCTTTAGTGCATGTTTCAATGAGATACCATTTTCAAGGGAAACAAAATATGATCTTTGTAGACAGGTGGTCACTAAAGCAGGTGGTCACTAAAGCAGGTTAGACTGTATAAGTGTATAATGATGACACAACTATTAACTTATCTGATCTTGTACATCCTCATACTCATTTATAAATCATTCATAAATCATTTATTCATGAAATTGCTCTTTAAAATATTTAAATCTCTTTACAAAATAAAATGTGCAATGTATTCTACAATCTAATCAATCTTGTGTATAATTTATGAAGTAACTTATAAATTATTTGTGATATGTAAATATAGGAATAATTATTGACTCTAAGCAATTTTAGTATAATTTATTTATTATTCTTTTAGAAATCTACCGGTATGTTAAATGCTTTGACAATCACTCTTCGATTAATTTCTAATACTAGCACAATCTGAACTTCAGAAGTGAGCAAAGGGCAATAAAAATGTACCTTGCAAAAATGCAGTGACCATTGTATTCCACACTTTTGATGAGATGTTGTTGAGTTCACAATGAAGATCTTTAAAGAACCTCTTATTAGCTGTTTTGTACATCTATTTACCGTATAATAGTAAGATTAAACGAGAACTTACGTTCAAAGTTACCTGTGCATGCACAGGCGGGTTTTCATATATTCTCGAACAAGAATTATGAAGTAAAATCATTTAAATGTTGAAGATTAATTCAAGTCTGCAGTTCTTCCAAAGTCATGAGTAATAAGGAATGAGTATTAGATTCATATCGTGATAGTTGTATACTAGTAGTAACAACTCTGTAAAAGTGCTTGCGCAATACAAGTTATGGGTTCAGTACAAGTTGGCAGACATCAGGAGGGTGTTTCACAAAGATCCTAAGTTGAACTTATCTCTAAGTTGGACTTAAAAATTATGGAAAGCCATTAGCATCTTTGAAAATATTTTGTAAAAGTTATTTTGAAAGGCATAAAATGTTGATTCAAATCATTCATTTTTTCTGTCATCAAGGAGACTTCATGTTCTGGATGTGGAATTCATAAAAAGTCTAAAATACTTTAATTTCTGCTTTTGAATATATTTAATTTTAAGGCTCCAATGGCTGTCCATAATTTTTAAGTCCAACTTAGTGCTAAGTTCTACTTAGGATCTTTGTGAAACACCCCCCTGTTGAGATATGTGTATTTCAATGGGATATCGGCGTACTTGTACTACTGAAGATTTCATGAAATGATGTCCAAAAATTTAACAGATTTTGCACTGGATATGCTGTCTACTTTAAAGGTAAAGACCAGTTTTGGAAACGTCCCAATTTCAAAATATGAAATGGAAGCTCTTTATTACCAATCATGTGAGAGAATATGTTTTGACTAATACATGATAATAAAAAAAATTGCCGGGAAACCGCCTACTAATTGATATATTTGGTAAATTAGTTTATCTATTGGACTGTGAGAGACAAACGTACGTGTCGCACACGTGTGTGTAGTCCCATATACATCTTTCTGTGTACAGTGCTTGTAACTTTACAAAGACTGGGCCAAATTTCTTATCATTTTGATGATTCCAGAACCTTGCAGTACACATCAATACTTATATGCTAGATGATCAACCTTTTCTGATCGATTCCACAACGTTTCTTTCACAATGCAATCGCATGACCATAACTGGTCTTTATCTTTAATATAAGGAAAAAATTGTTGTATTATCGCTTAGTAGTTTGTTTGGCAGTGTATTCATCTTGTTCATGTGGCCCTAAGTTGAGAGGCTCCCATGTACGAAACATTACATTATTATTGTCTACACTTGTATTTTCTCATTTGGAAATTATTTTGATAACCAAATATTATTTGTTCAAGTTTGAATTGTTCCTTTTGTATATATTTATATAATTTTAAATGGCAAAATCTTTTCCCACTCATTATTGTTAAATTGAGCAACTCAGGGATGGAATTGCCCCAAAATGTCACAAATTTGAAGGATTGAAGTCCACTTTGTTCCCTTGCTGCTTTAGAATAGACATGGCGGCATGCTCGACTTCGAAATAATGCCGTTGATGAGAATATACCTTTAACTAATTATCAGTGGTACTTACCAGGAAACTATTGAAATATGATATTCCTGCACGTGATAGTATTTTGCCGATTTAAATTTGTATATCGACTTGATGATAATGGAATTTTGTTATTCTTGCGGCTGTCTGATTTTCATTGTGCACATAGAATATAATACTCTTGTAGAACTTATCTGAAATGAATACAACTCTAAGTATCTCAACAAGTCCCTAAGTATATGGTGATGATTTGTTCAAAGTTGAATTGATTTTATTCATATTTTGCATTTGATTTAAAGATTTTTTTTTTGGAGCAAGTACATGTTATGTTGGTATTCAATCGGTAGACAATTGTCTCAAGTCTTAGAAAAGAGACCAAAGAATGAAAAATGGTCTGTGAAATACCAGGTGTATAAATATTGTGATGCTGTTGTTTTGTAACAATTTTGGACAGAGGTTTTCTTTGTAGTGTCGTATGTACACAGTGCTGAGTTTTTTTAAAACGTAAATAGAAGATATTTTGGTATTAATGTATATATGCGAGACATCATATTGATGCCAAAAAATAAAGAAACAAAACATTTCAACTTTCTGCATTGATATCTGTATGTCTTATTTGCTCTATCTCTATGCACAAAGGAACTCTTATCTTGTATCAGATAATGCTTTTGCATGACTTTACAACCGTGATCTGCCACGCTAGCTTCAAAACAACATACAAAAGAAGAAGAATGTATAGTGTAACATTGAGTGAATTTGTGTAAAATTGAATAAATTTGAGTGAAATTGAGTGGAGTATAGACTCATTCACACAATCAACAATAAGTGGTTAAAAATAATGCAGTAAAGAACATTTCAAAGCGATACTGAGTTGATGAACTTTGTGCCCTTGCGTACTGTTTATTTCGTCCATTTCCCCTGAAGCTATAACGCCCAAATGTTCTCAATGGATGATTTAGTGCAAGAATTTAGGATCAGCCTATTCATAATTCAAGATACCAGTTGGATTTATTTAACGAGACTAAAACGAGGCCCAAACATGTTGGAGGCCCACATGATGTGCCATACAATATGGAGCCTAAAACCACTGAAATCTGGCATCCCCAAATTAACTATGTGCCTTCATCTCTTCTTAATGAAAGAACACCTTAAATATATATATACAGTCAACCTGTCTGTAGTGACCGTCCGAGGGAAACACAAAAAGTGGTCTTTGTAGACAGGTTCCTTAAGTACATGTTTCAATGAGAAACCATTTTCAAGGGAAACAAAAAATGTGGTCTTTGTAGGTGGTCACTAAAGCAGATTTGACTGTATAATGCTTTACACGTATAATTCAAAACAAACAAGAAAATGTCGAGTTACTTCCTGTAAAAAAGCTGACATTTAATAGTCCAAGCAATATGTACAATGTACGTTACAATTTTATCACAACAGGAAAGTGACTACCGGTACTGATGTCAGAGTACTTTCAGTTGTATGAAGTCAAATATACCCTCATGTCCTCACAATGATGGTAAAGAAGGAATATTCTTGAATTCTGTGATGACAACTCCTAGTACCAAGAAAATTACCATGTTATTTCGAAACCTTGATATACAACGGTTCACAGTCATTAGAATTGGGACCATGAAAATATAAAAAGAGTTGGTTTTAACAGTTTACTTTATAATGAGGTTCCGATTCACTTCTACGGAAATGGAGATAGTGCTCATTTTGTAGGTATACAAGTTGATAGGGAAGACTGAACTTTCTACATGGTCTCACATTGACTGCATAGAACTGTGCAAGTCAATGAAGATGGTGCACACAATGTCTTTATTATTAGGGAAAGGATTGTCTGCAAAGTGTTAAAAGCCTTGCTTACTACATGTACTTGTAACACCAAGAAACTCATGTCATCTCATTGAGATAATCATATTCCATATTCTTGATGTAAGGCGATATCATAACTTCTCCTGGGCTCCTTCTTACAAAGAGTTGCGACTGATCCAAATCAATGGCAAGTCCTCCAATCAATCGCAAGTTTGCAGTCTCCTTTCTCTTCTGTACATAGTTGCAATTGATATCAATCGCAAATAAGTTGTGATTGAAATCAACTCTTTGTAAGATGGGGCCCTGATATCAAATAGGTCACATTTCATGGCTCATCCATGATTTCCATCAGAATGTGAATTCTTCATTATGGATCTTCTCATTTCCATACCAGCTCTCAATATCCTCCAAACATGCAATGAATGTGCTGGTGGTCAGATCAGGGACCCCTTTCACAAAGCCTTTTTTCAATGACAAATGACAAAAATCAGTGACAAATCTGTTGATAACCAATCAGAAGCAAGGATTTTAGTAGCTTATAACAAAAACTGTAATTTGTCACTGATGACAAGTTTTGTAAAATGCCCCCCCCCCCAGAACTCACAAAACGTGAAGGGAGACATCGGAAGGAGGGTGCTGAAGACGGGAGGCTTGAAGAAAGGCCTTCAAGGAAATGAACCGTCTAACTCCACAGCATTAGAAAACGGATTTCAAACGATGACAACGGCGCTGATGATAACTGGGACTGTACTAGTAAATGTTAAAGGGGGTGTAGCATGACGAGACTGTGTATCTTTCCCGTGGCCTAACTCAGGGCTGATCAAGTATAATACGACTACGGACGACGCAACCGCAGTATTCATGTGCGTGTAACATACGCGAAACAGAAGCGTGAGGAGAACTTTGGTATGTTTTGCAAACGCTAGCTGCACTGACCGTTAATCAAGTCCCTCGGATTACGTGCAGTTGTCCAAAAGAAGTCGTAGATGGTGTTGACCAGTGTTTGCCATGCTACACCTCCTTTAAATGATGGTGATGATGATGATGATGATGATGATGATGGTGACAATGACGATGAAGATGAAGATGATGATGACTTGATGATGATGATAATAATGGTGAAGATGATGGTGGTGATGATGATAAATTGATGATAAACTGGTGTTACACAGTCAAGTGTCTTTCAATCCATGACCTGGAAGGATTGCTTTGTTGATATCCGCAACACTCGGCTCCCAACAAGAGTCTTTCTACTTGAAGCCTGGATCTAACTATCATACAAGTTCTCCACAGTCTGTAATGGTGACAGTTTCCTTGGGTTTGCCCGACTTTGTTCCAACTGATTCCATCTTTTTCACGACGTTCATCCCGTCGATCACCTGCCCGAAGACACAGTGCTTGCCATCTAACCTGAAAGTGAGAATAAAAATTTAGAGTGATACAAATGGATGTTCTTCATCAAGATTTTTCAGAGAAGTAATTTAAAGCCTGTCTGAACTAGTTTGGCCAGGAGGGATTAGACCTCCCTGCATGGTCACTGACAGTTGGTTAACTCATCAAATCAGCTCTCACTTAACATAAAAAGAAGGAGATCATGGGGGACCAACTGGTACCGCTTAGGCATTGTTTGCTATATAGAGGGCGCAAGTAGCTACACGTAGTGCAGTCCCGTTTAAAGGGCAATTCAACCCTTGTAATAAAGTCAGTTGTATGAAAAAATAAAACCAGAACGTCAATGACGTAAGCGCTCATCCGCATCTGCTAACAACAAATATCTTAAATTTTATGTGGTACACTTTTGAACTGGTCAAAAAATAAAAATTTCAAAATTCTGTGAGGAAGTTTAGTGTACCAAAGTTAGCTCTACGATATAAAGCAAACCAAATCAAAAACGGTCAAGAAATATGAAAGAGAAGAAGCATTTTTTGTGATTTTTAGATTATTTTTGGAATAAATTTGCATAAATTACCATAATTAATCAATGGAGCAAAATCTCAAAATTCTGTGTAGAAGTTTAGTGTTCCAAATTTAGCTCTACCAGATAAAGCAAACCAAATCAAAATCGGTCAAGAAATGAAGGAGAAGAAGCATTTTTTGTGATTTCGAATAAATTTGCATAAATTAGCATAGATAATGAATTTCAGGATTCTGTGTAGAAGTTTTAAATCCCCCTCCTAGCCCTATCATATGAAACAATCAGAATCAAAATCGGTTGAAAAATAACGAAGAAGAAGCATTTTGAAAACTGTGGACGGACGGACGCACGAGGGACGCCACAGCATGGCATAAGCTTATCGGGCCCTTCAGGCCGGATGAGCTAAAAATAAGTCTGACTAGGTTCCATATCGTCGGTGGGGTGACAAAACCTCGTATCTCAAAAATCATGAATTTTCAGGAGAGCGAAAAAACTTTCCTGTCTCAACAAATTTAGTGCTGTGACACCGTCCTTTCTTTTTAAAACTGGAATATTTATACAATTTTTAATGTCATTGTCGAAATACAGTAAAATAATTGTTTTTATATTTGAAAGTGAGTTACGAGGTTTTTGCTTTTATCTACATTGAGATACGAGTTTTTAGTTTTTATTCAAATTGAGATACGAGTTCTTACTTTGAACTCTGAATGAGTTACGAGGATTTGGTTGAATAAGTTACGAGGATTTGCATACACTAACTTCGGTACTGTTAGGCCGTGTGTGAGTTACGAGGAAAAGGAATTACGTATCTTATGTTACGAGGTTTTGTCAGTGCAGCTTCAAAGGGTTTTAAAGTTACGAGGTTTAGTTTAAGGGTGTTTATGTTGAATTTGTGAAAACCGAGACAGGAGGCGTTCCATGGATTTATCTGGTGGTGTCGTAGGCCATTAGGTACAGAATTATGCGAAAAAAAAATCAAAATCTCAAAAACTGAGATACGAGGTTTTGTCACCTCACCGACGATATGTGAATTCTTATATTATTCCGTTTCTTCATAATCCTTTATCTGTTAGCTCATGGAATGCGGGGTGCATTTTTTAGAGGTTAATTTGATAGGTTCTAGCTGTACACCAATAATTTTTCTAAAGGTTTATGGCACACTTTAAAGCGAAACAAAACTGTCAAACTTTCGGCCGTAGCATTCTGTTTATAGCACAACACCATCTCACGGTCAACTTAACAGTGCATAACCCAATACATAATTTCCACTTCCCTGACAAAGAAGCTAGGGAAGCACTGAGTTACGAGACTATACTGCCCTACACCTGGGGGGTGTTTCACAAAACTTGTCATCAGTGACAAATGACAGTTGTTGTTATAAGCTACTGAAATCCTTGCTTCTGATTGGTTATCAGCAGATTTGTCACTGATATTTGTCATTTGTCATTGAAAAAAGGCTTTGTGAAATGGGTCCCTGGTCTGAGATGGCGCTAGATGGGATTTTGCAGTAGTGCTTCTAGTACGGTATTTCTTGAACTTTGATAACTGGCTTCTTCAGAATACAAGTCGTTTTTATCTACGGTCTTACCATTCTGTCTTCTCTGTTGTCAAGAAGAACTGGGATCCGTTGCTATTTGCACCTGAATTAGCCATCGAAAGCATTCCTGTCACAGAGTAAAAGAGATCGATAAAAGTAACAATTTATACAAATAACTAATGTTTGTGAGTGCATTAGTCAGTACGCAATGCACACAGGTTAAGTCACAATAGGATAATGGACGAGACTTGTCGAGTTCATCACCCGGCTCATTGCGACTTGACAGAGTGCACTGGATATCACTAATGCACAAGCTTCAAAACATGAATTATTTGTTATATAAGATGGGTGTGCAATATGAATATAAAGTCGAAAAATAAGCAACAAACCGGATCAATAGACCAGGAATTACTCAGTCGTTGGGGCAGCCATCACCTTTTGATGACATCACAGTACACATTCGTGCAGCCAACAGTGAAATGCACATCTCAGTATGCACATCAATATCGTTGCCATGTGAAACTATGCGCATTCCATCGGACCTTAGTTTTCTATGCGCTAAATATATGCGCACATCAGTGCATTATCACTTTTAGATGGGAGCCTTTTTGCACGGTAGGTGTGGCAGGAAAGAATGATGTACGATCTTGTGATGTAATTTCAACAATTAGATTGCCTACATTCTAAAATTGCTTTTATAATTACGATTCAACCAGTAAGTTTGATGGCTCATTGCATGAATAACATTATAAAGATCAGATTATATTGATCAATTCTCTTACAAGTAAAAGTTGAATCCTTATATTGTTTAACTAAGTAATATAAAATGTCGGAGTTAAATGTCTTTTACGTTGTTTCTTTCATTAACCCCCCCAAAAAAATTACCTGATATTTCCCTGGAGTTAACAAAATTCCACTATTCTGTAACAAGGAGGGCAGACTCACCTGGACTTGTGTGCTTCAGGATAAAGTTCTCATCCGCAAACTTCTTGCCGTAGATAGACTTGCCACCTGTTCCATTATGGTTGGTGAAATCTCCTCCCTGACACATCTACAGGTCAAAGGTTAAGGGTCATACTTAACCTTATATACAAGGTTGTTATCAGTGGTTTATCTTTATGATGCTCTTTATGTTGGATAAATATTGTATATATTTGTTATGTAAGATATATTTTTGATACATTCCTTTTAGTGAAGCAAAACTGAATAAATATTTTGCAATCAATCTGTCATTTGATGAACAACATATATCTAAAGCAAAGAAGGCGTTAAGTCACATGTTTTAACACAGAGTTATTAAGAAAAACAGAAATTAATGATATTTTGTACACAACAAAAGGGAGAGTTGTCTGTGACTATGTCACAATCCACTGACCAGATTGCCAATTTGAGATTTCCATAGATTTAGTGATCTCATATTTCAGACATTCATTACTTCCTTATTATATGTTAGATTTATTTCAAACTCTTGCCATTCTCTCTTATTTATCTGCTTTCATTTAAATGAACTTCTTTAATACAAAGGTTGGATTGCTCTTTAAAAATTGACTAGCACAGTAACGATTAAGATGAATTCTTTTTATATTAATACGGGTAATGGCAGAGGGATTGAATGGGGGGGGGGGGGGGGTGAAGAGGCTACTAAAAAGGATACAAATTGAGGAATAATTCTGTGGAAGATGCTGCCTTTGAAGCCATAGCCCTTTTCATGTGTGCACAAACAGCGGAAATTCTCTGCAACATGAAAGAAAACAAAGTTGATACATTCATTAATATATTGTGTAGCGGTGTCGTAGCCTAGTGGATACGTCACCGGAATGTGGATCACATCGTTTACGGTTCAACTCTGGCCTTTGGCAAGACATTAATCTACATTTGCCACAGTTCACCCAGGTGAGGCCTAAGCAAAGAAGGTCAATCTATGATGACTCTAAAAGAACAATTAAAGTGTATCAATCTCTTTAAAATAATTTGTGTAAAGTTAGAATGTATGCTATCTGTGGGCTCTAGGATGAGAAGTATGAAGAAAATAAAGAATAACATAAGACCCCACCAATGGAACCTGAGTTGGATTTGGGTTACATGTGGGGGCCCATTCTCTGTGAACGTGTACATCAAGTAGTTGACTAACAAGTCGATTTTATATCTATTGAGAGTGTTTTAAAACTTCCGCCATGTCTTCACAGAAGTAAAATTTGGAGGCAAGCTGATATATTCATTTTTTCCAGACTCTCTTCATAAATTCATCTCACAGGTTACACGTTGAATTACTGCGTCAGAATTTAATACTGAAACTATTATGATTTGAAAATACCAATGACCAATGCTTAATTTTGAAACTCATGATTTGAGGTACCAATGACCACTTTTGTCGCTTCATTATCTTTTTCATGTATTTGTTCCTTATTTCATCTATTTCTACAAACTTGATATATTTATTTCATGTAACTATGTATTTTCTTGAATATTATTGTAATGCCAGTGGAAACCAAATTTCTATGTAACTTGTTTGCAATGAACAAGTAAAATATCTTGTATCTTGGATTTGAATACAGTATAGTGACAGTGAACCCCTAACACACAGAGCAAAATAAATGTTGATGATTAAAACCCTGCGAACAAACTATTACCTGCAGTCATTGGTGTGACGTCAACCCTTAGTTGTATTGTGATACGCCCTGCTGCCTTGCTTCCTATCTTGACGTCAAAGAACACTTGTGAATTGGCCTTGGACTTCTTAGGTGCAGGCTCAGCAGTCTGGATGATCAAAATGAAGAAAAACAAATAGATCAAGATGAGAAATGGATATTTATATAAACTTACGATGGGGTTAAAGGTAAAGATCAGTTTTGGAAATGCCCCCTCTCAAAAAATGAAATGGAAGCTCTTATTACCAATCGTGTGAAAGGATATGTTTTGACTTATACGTAATGATACAAATTTTGCCAAGAAACCGTCTACTAATTGATATATTTGGTAAATTATTATATCTATTTGGACCTGATAGATATCCTGCATGTGTCGTGTAGTCCCATATACATCTTTCTGTGTACAGTGCTTGTAACTTTTCTAAGACTGGGCCAAATTTCCTATCATTTTGATGATTCCAGAACCTTGCAGTATATGCTAGATGTTCAACCTTTTCTGATCGATTTCACAATGTTTCTTTCACAATGCAATCACATGACCATAACTGGTCTTTATCTATAAGGGGAGGATTACTAAATCAATGCTAAAAACATATGTTGTTATGTGTTAATTCAAATTAAAAACATATTTGTTCAATTGAGAGATTCTATTTTGCAGAATTGAGTAAAAAAAAGGAGCTCTGAACCAGCGCAGCTCAATATATTTTGTATAAAAGCTGTGCTTTATAAATTAATTAATTATTATTAAATTGTTAAAACTTCAAGTTCTGTGACAACCTTGCTCGGACATGGGGCGTTTGCCTTTCAATAAGACAGTTGTGTCTTTGATCAAGTTGAACACACAGCTACACACGTTTTCACATACAAATCTGGGAATCTCTCCAGGCAAAATGAAGAATACAGTATATTTTTTGTGCTTTGGGGCAAAAAAAAAAAATCAGTTTGAAGGCCCTAAATAGGAATCTTTCCTCCAAGATAGGAGTAGTTGGCAGCTATAGTAATGGTGCATCTACATAATCAGACCTAGTGAAATTAAATGTCATCCCATCAGCCGATCAGTTCCTCACAAGTAAACCTGTTAGGGATTTAATTTCTTAGTATACATACAAATGTCCATTTGACAAATGATGTTTTGGTTTAGATTCAAGTTTCCAGTTTTACAAATCTGAGATGCATGGCCCTATGTGTTTGTGATATAGTGTAATATTGAAGCCCTAAAAAAATTAGACTTCAAAATGATCACGAAGTGCTTCAAAAAAGTAAAAATCTTTGAGTGACCGGTTTTACCATACTCATTTACCCCAATAGACTGTAGAGTTATAAAAAACCGTTGGGAATTTCTAATTTCAATCATAAATATCTTGATAATCAAACATGCGATTGGCTTGTAAAAGTCATGGGATTCATTTTTGACCTAAGGGTTTATAATTATACTTGCAGCATGAGCTAAATCCAGGATTTTGTTTAGAATCAGAGGCAAAGTTACCTACTACCTATAAGTTCTTTTAAAGAAAATTCTCTTTTGTACAATATGAGAGGTGATTCTCTAAAGTTGACAAACATCCATTACCTCTTCTGCATCCTCTGCTGGTCTCTTGGTTGCCGTGGCATCACCTTCATCTCCTCCCACCACTCCCCCTTCCTCATTCTTCAAGGTGGCACCGGCATACTTCTTGAGCCAGGTATCGTCAGACCAAACTAAGGAAAAATTAAAAGAAGAAGATGATGAAGAAAGATCAATACTGGACCCTTGCTTATCCTTGATGACAGAAATAGAATATCAAAGGATCCTGGATTCTTGGCAGAAAATTAGTCAATCTTGCAAGAAAAGAAAAAATTGGCTTTGCAGCATCCCAGGAATGTGGATTTGAGGGATCAAAACAATTGTTGAAGGTTGGACGTTGACATTTTTACTACCCTTATAGTGAGGGGGGGGGGGGGGGGACTTTGCTAATGATATTAGCACCGAGCATTGTTTGCACTGGTGAAAATCCTGCACCCAGTACTACACAATTCCTGTGCAAGAAGATGCAGAATTGATGTCAGTGTGGTGGTACCATTGAATTTAAAGGAAAATGTTATATATATGTACATATAGAGAGATATAGAGAAAGAGAAATGATGCCCAATTATATGTATGGGGGTGTGTAATGGACAGGGCTTCGATCCTTCTTGCAGGGGAAGGGGAGTCCAGTCTCCCTGTCTGGTTGCCCCCTCCCTCTATCCATCAAAATCAAGCAGAATAGGGTAACATTCTAGCATATGTAGGATAAAATGTTGTTCCATGTCAACCAGGCACACCAAGCTATAAGTAACAAAACAATTGCAAATGGACAGCGTATGATGACTTAGTTGTACAAAAACATACTATGCATTCTAAATATCATCAATATTGCAGAACAGAACCATTATTATTTTCCATCCAATTTTTTGCTACCCTTGTCTACTACCTGCAATGGAACAAGCCAGAATAGTATCACAGAGATATCTTGTGACGTTCTTGGAATCTTTCTAGAGCAATACACTATTTTCCTACCTGCTTTTGCCGATCCGTCTTTGATTTTCATCGGCTTTGCAAGGTTGACACGGATCGTGCGACCAAATAGCTCAGCGTCATTCTGTGAGAGAGGAGAGAGGGAGAGGATGAAGGGGAGAAAGGGAGAGAGAGAGAGAGAGAGGGAGAGAGAGAAACAAAGAGTGAATGAGACAGGGGAGGGGGGGGGGAGGAGAAGAGAGAGAGAGAGAGAGAAAAAAAAGGACAAATATTTACCGTCCATTCATTGCAAACTGTAATATATACTGTCATCTGTTGCAATTATGTAGAAGTACAGTGTGAATAGATATAATTACATAATGTTTAAAACAAAGAGAATCAATGATTGCAATAGATGGAGTTTACAGAGAACATATTTTAAACCTTGAAATGAAATGTTCTCAATGTTTACCTCAGTTTCTAAATACGCCAGATCAGTTCTCTTTGGTGAAATATTAAGCAACATTCTTGCTAAAGTAGCACTCTCTAATAACATCTAAAACAAGTGACTTCAGAATTACAGGCGTTATCTTTATGTATGTTTGGTTAAAGAAATACAAATTAAAGTCAGATATATAGCTGTGAATTCTGTAAATATCAATGATGTTAATATTTTTAATTCATGGAGAACTTGATTAACAGGTGTATAACATTCAAAACATGAATTGACTTGGAAAAAACAAAATCTACCTACCATGTTATCAATCGAAGCTGCACAGTCCTGCATAAAACAAAACAAAAAATAAGGACAATCATTAGGAAATTAGGGAATTATGATTAACTTATTTTGGGTAAAACATTTGTTAAACAGGAAAACTTTACAATATCAAAGTCATAACAAGTAAATAAAATTCAAAAGTACAATTTTCAAATTTCAATTCATAAAAATTTGTTTCAATAAATTCATAAGAATGCATTCTGCTATTCAGATCCATATGCCCCAATGCTTTGTCAAATGTATACTGCTCACTTTGACTGACAAGATATAAGTGGAGACAAGTTTACAACATATGATCCTCAATATTATGAACCAACGAATCCGTACATTGATATATGATAGATTTGTTGATTCATAAAACTTCTGACAATATGATGAATTGGAATTTATATTTATGATGGATTAATTCTGAACTAAGCTTTATTATGCAAACACAAATCCTTAATGGAAGATAAAGAAATCAACATTAACTTGTGAAGTTAAGAAAGTTGGAAGTACAAAAAGCTATACAAAATTGGAAATGAGTCCAATGAACAGAGGGGAAAAGAAATTAAGGGATGGGGAGGGACATCAGTATACTGTAAGTGTGATTGGCACATATATTACCGGGAAAGAAAGAGAGACAGACAGTACAGGACAATATATAAACAATGAACGTAAGGAATAGAAGAAGGCAAAAAATAACCAGAAAAAAAAGAAGAACCAAGGTACAAGATAAAATGCGAGAGCAAGAATGAAAGCACACAGCAAGACAGAGAACAAAATATTTGAGTAATAAGAGACAAGAAGTCAATGTAAGAATTGGGAGACTGGATGCTTTACCTCTGCAAACTCAAACTCCACAAAAGCAAATCCTCTGTGTTTTTCAGTCTCATAGTCTAATGGGATCTGTATATCCATGATGTCACCAAAAGGAATGAATGCTGCATGGAGCGTCTTCTCTGTTACCTCTTCTGCTAATCCTCCTTCAAGGGATAAAGAAAGATGATACAGACATTCAAGACAACAAATAAAACAATACAACGATTTGAAATGACCATGTTGACCAATCATGGGAGGATTACATAAGGAGCATTATTATACGTCCTATGTTGATTCTCAACATTTTCAACCACCACTGTAAGAAACTTACCAGAATTCACTAAAAATTTATAATTTTAGTGACAATTGATGACCCCTAAATAGCAGTAAATTACAATCAATTCAACTCACAGATGTTTGAAAAATACTATGAAAACTAAAATCTGTTAAAAACTTGATCCATACCTAAAACCATGAATCAAAGAAAAAGAGCCTTCTCAACCTCTTGCATATTCAGCAATTTCGAGCGAACAGTGCTCTAGAAAGTCTATATCATGAATATTCATATTTGCTGTGCCGCTACCGCTCATGTGTATTTTCTCTTCGCCATGTTAAATCCACGATACAACATGAATGAATCATCAGGTCAGGACGAAAAATCACCCTTTCCCATAAAAAATTTCTTCAAATTATAATTTCAAGTGGTTGGAGGGATGCCCAGACTGCCAGAGGGCAAGGAGTTGAAAAACATTTTAAGTCAAAATTATAATTACTAGATCTACACTAACTCTTTACATTTCAGAAAAATGTGACCCAACCCACTGTTTGAATTGTTTTGTTACGCTCGGAGCTCCCTGGAGTTAGTTGATCTGACATGATCATCATATTCATAACTTTGTTCATCATCAGAATCAGATCATGTTCTTTTTTTTAATGAAACACGGATTGGCTAATTAATGGCGCAATGCCATGGCTGCATGTCGTCTTTTTTCCAGTCAAAACCTTATTCTACCATTTCATCATGTTCATTCAGGGATGTGTACATTAACAGTCGAGGTGCTTAACGTCAGGTCGAAACACAGCTGCGGTCGAAACACAGCTGCGGTCGAATCAAGGCGCGTACAACGTATGGTAACTGGTATGTTCCAAGTGTCACTAAATCTAACAAACACCGATATTATAATATAGGACTACATATATTTTATTCTCAAATAAATCTCACTATTGCATTTGTTCTACATGTTCAAATATCAGGCAAAACGATTGAAAGTGTCTTCGTGGCTAAACCCATGAACTGTGCGGCCAAATACTCACCAACATAAGCAATACGCTTGGTATTTGACGACGACATGACTGCAAATTTCACGTTTCGTTTTTTCGCTTACCGACTGAACATAGACGACTAACTCTATTTGCTTTGTTATTAAGAACTATGGTATCGTACACAATTTAGTAGGGAGAAAGGGAAGGAGAAATATAGAGATGGCATGGCATGGGAGATCTGATAAAGATTAAAAAAGATAAAACTTCAGTCTTATCCACATATCGACCCGTGGCGGCCCCGCGTGGAAGGGGGGGGGGGGTATTTGTTTAAAGATTTAGGATATAAATGGTAGAATAGGTTTAGGGAATAGGATTATGGATGTGGTTCAGGATTTATGAATTCGGTTATATGGAGAGAGAGAGAGGGAAGATACTATATATATATATACATATTTATAGAGAGATAGAGAAAAAGAAAGAGAAAGAGAAAGAGAGAGAGAGAGAGAGAGAGAGAGAGAGAGAGAGAGAAAAAGAGAGAAGGGGTGGGGGGGGGGGGTGGGGTGGGGGGGACAATTAAACAACAAATAAAATTACATTTAAACAAAACATTATGGAAATCAACTTAAATCAATCCTTCAATGTAGAAGAACATAAAAAAGAGAACTTTTGGAAGGGACACGCATCGATCTGAAGAGAGGCACTCACTCACTCACTCACTCAATCAATCAATCACACTCCCAGTGGCGGATCAAGGGGGGGGGGCACAGGGGGCACGTACCCCCGGCCAAAATAATATGTTAAAATCAGCTCTAAATTCGCCCAAAATGTACTTAAAAACAGGGGCGTGCCCCCCCCCGGCCCAACAAAAAATTATTACAAATTTTATTAAAAAATAAATAAATAATGCAAATGGCTGACCTAACCCCCTTACCTTACCCCCCCCCATCCCCAACGGAGCAAAATGTCAAATTTAAAATTTCGCGTCCAAAAAAAAAAAAAGTGTCCTCTTACCCCCCCCCCCCCCCCCCGCTTATTCAGCGGCTAGCTGAGTCGTTGCGATTTTTTGTGGGACAAAAATGGTACCCCCCGTGTGCCCCCCGGCAAGAAATTCCTGGATCCGCCCCTGTCTCCTTACACTTCATTCCTCCATGTTGAGGGGGGAATACACTCTATGAAATGATCATGGTGCGTCATACCAAAATATCACAAAAGGACTGGTGTATTGTGCGATATGGATGAATGGAGAACAAAACATTGCCTGATTTTCTTGAGAAAACCTTCACGCGGGGCAATCCTGATTTTTTCTTCTTCATAAAATCATTACCCACGCTTCATGGGCTAATAGAAAAAGAATGGCGGATCCGAAATGCGTTACCATTTCCAGTATGAACATTGTTTCCATAAATAGGTAAGATGTTAAATTCTCACAACGATAAGTCCTAATTGTTTTGAAAGTTTTACAGTAGGGAAAGGTAAACTTAAGTTTGCTGTTTGGGGGTACCCCCCGTGTGCCCCCCGGCAAGAAATTCCTGGATCCGCCCCTGTCTCCTTACACTTCATTCCTCCATGTTGAGGGGGGAATACACTCTATGAAATGATCATGGTGCGTCATACCAAAATATCACAAAAGGACTGGTGTATTGTGCGATATGGATGAATGGAGAACAAAACATTGCCTGATTTTCTTGAGAAAACCTTCACGCGGGGCAATCCTGATTTTTTCTTCTTCATAAAATCATTACCCACGCTTCATGGGCTAATAGAAAAAGAATGGCGGATCCGAAATGCGTTACCATTTCCAGTATGAACATTGTTTCCATAAATAGGTAAGATGTTAAATTCTCACAACGATAAGTCCTAATTGTTTTGAAAGTTTTACAGTAGGGAAAGGTAAACTTAAGTTTGCTGTTTGGTGTACTGTAGCTAGTACACTGTAAAAAAGAATTTGTTGATTGGTAATTTTTACGTATTTTTTCCATGTAGAATTTACTTGAAATCATTAGTTTTGCCACTTACGCACTTAATTTAAGTCTTGCTAACTCAAACTTTCAATTTAGTAGAACATACGTGGAATATTTAAGTAAAATAAAATACATGAGAACTTTAATTAATTTCAGCTTGTATTAATTTAGTAATTTTAACTCAAAATCAGAAATTATACGTATTACTCAAACAATTTATGTTGATTATTCTTATCTTTTTAAAGTAAGGACCGATGCAGTGCGTAATAGAAATATTTACATAATTTATGAATATTCATTAAGACCAAATTAAACTCTTTTTAAAATAAAACAATTCTTTTTTGTGGTTGAATGAAAATTTAAGGACTTTAAAACATTTATTAATTCATTTAACATGGCTAAGCAAAGACAAAACAATTTTTAATTGTTACCCAGTTCAAAACAAATCAAAACTTGATATTTCAGGAAATTGTCAACCAATTTTCCTTTTAAGATGCTACGATCAAGTATATATAAAATTAGGAGCCTTTTAATATGTGTCGAATTGAAGCGTATCAGTTTGTTAGTGTTAGTGATTAGTGATTATTAATCTTAAATAGAAGTAGTGAATGATTAGTGGATGTTACTTGTTAGATTAGATGGGTACCAAATCGTGCAATATGTAATCCTATCATAGCTTTTTTTTAATTATCTAAAATGATTACAATACTTAAATTATTTACGTTAATGTAACTCGATTTAACTGAGTAAAAATGTATTCAGCAAAATAAGTAAATTCTATTAAAGATGCCGTAGGTAATATTTACTTAATAAAAATAAGGCAATTCTTTTCCTCAATTTTATTGAGTTATTTCGACTATTATTTTTTTACACTGTAGGCTTTCTAAGTATTGTAATGTGCATGCATGCCATCAACTATAACCCGATCGCAAAGGCTTTCAAGAAATAAACTCAAGGGCAACTCAAATACCCTGAGATGCCTGTTGTAGTGGCTATAGAAATGATTTTTGGATAACGTAATATGTCAGAAGTATATTCGCAAGTTTCAAACGAGTCAAAAGAACATGATAATATTGGATAATTAATAGCGCATATGAAAGATGCTCTAAGCACTCTAAAAAGCATTATTATTTCAAAAAGTGACACACATAAGGCTATTGAAAGCGCCTTAATTCAGGAAATTAAACTTCTACGGCATAACCGAAAGATAGATACGCCTATAATCATGATAATAATTTGAATATTGGCGAGTTTAAGTTGTATTTCTTTGCGTCTCAGGCATTATAAGCCTAAAATGTGTAGACTACATCGTGAAAGAATCATTTATGATAGAGCTCAGTGATTTCACAATGTGACAAACACAATGAGTTCCTTTCATCGTAATTACCCTTTATTTTTCAAATATTCTCATAACACAAAATGCGTTGTCGTGGGCTTTCATGACGTGCGTATAGGTTTATTTGTGCGAAACTATCGAACCCTAAAACTGGCCCAAGATCATAAAGACATGTTCATAAAAAGGTTACATTGTCAATATGAAACGCTGTTCTAACGAGGACGCCATATTTCAGTTCCTGAATGTTCAAGTTGATTTCAATTTCGAATTGTAAATCGGGGAACCATGGCCTCTTTCAGTGGGAGATTGCCTATATTTATAGTAATGATTTTGTTAATGTCTTTTGGGAAACAACTTGCTTACAGTCTAATAACAGGTACGATTCATCTTTCATTTATCTTCATCTGTTTATGCACATTGGATTAAAACAAATCTTATAGGTATGTGTGTGCGTGTGTGGTCTCTAGAAGCGGACAGTTGACGATATTCACAAAAAAGTGGCCGATCAAGGGCAAACTTGCAACCAGAATCTGAACACCATGCAAAAATCAATGTGTATAGGCCTTTACAATGTGCCCCCGTAAATTTTGAGACCCACATTTTCCCTTCAGTTTGTTTGACACATATCGCTCCTGAATTAATTCAAGATTTGTTTTGAGTGTGATGGTTTAATAAACAGAGATATTTTAAGCATGAACCCCGGTCAGGGAAACTAGATCGAAAATATTTGCTATATTAACATTAATGGCTTAAATTTTCAGTTTAATTTATTCTCACATTTCACACCATTATCACTTCATGAAATGAAACAACTCTTCATTTTGTAGGGTACAAATGCAACATTTTAACATAAATTAATGAGAGAGAGAGAGAGAGAGAAAGAGGTTGATACAGATAATTATACTTCAGGTACATAACAACAATTTGAGGTGAAATATGAGAGCATCTAGACAAACTCAAGGCTTATATAGACAGATTCACTAGAGTAAAATCAGTTACTCATTCAGGTTACTGTATTTTTTGCGCGTAGATCAACGAAGAGTATTTTCACATTTGCCAAATTTACAAATTATAAGTTCTCTTATTTTCATAACAGATGAACGACTTATTGGTGGTCCAACCTCCAATAAAGGCACAGTTGAGATCAGACTAGACAATCTGTAAATGACCACTTTTTTTTGTTGGTGCCCAATTCGTGAGAAAATATTTGGCAGCGAATCAACCAGCCGGTGAATAGAGCGGGAGGGGGGGGGGGGGGGGGGGGGGGGGGGGGGGGTAATGACCACTATTTTTTTTTTTTTTTTTTTTTTTTTTTTTTGGGGGGGGTTGTTACTCCAATCGTGAGAAAATATTGGGTGGTGAATTAGCCCGGGGGGGGGGGGGGGAGTAAGGTGCTTAAATTTTTTGTTTGCTCATCGGGGGGGGGGGGGGGGGGGAGTGTGTACTCTTATTGGTACTCAACACCCACCCCATATGGAAACGTTTGCTTTGATTTGTCTCATAAAAGAAGTTGATCACAAACTGACTCCCACACGGGGTTGAGTGCTCAGGGGTCACGGGCCACTGACTTCACCGGGCAGGTAGTTCCATTATGTGAATGGGTAAATTAACTATTACAAAATGAGGGGACACATTGCATTGTACAATAGGGACACACATTGTTTTTATTGTGCAAAACATACTCTTTTATTGACTTACTTATTGAATGAAACTATAAAAACAAAATGCATTTTGTATTCTAACAATTGGAGTACAAAGAATAATAACAGGTGAATGAAATGCATAACTAGGGACTTTTAGATCTGCACGTCAACAGCTTTGACTGCAACGTGTGACGTCATTTTAAGGCACTGCGCATGCGTTACGTCGTCTCAGTCGGCGATCGAGAATGCGTCAACCTTGATTTTCCTAAATCTAGTACATACATACATACATATTGATATATTTATAGCGCCTTTACATGCTCAAGGTACTAGTATGCCGCGTGCGCATAAAATATACAGTTCCTCAGGTAGACATAGGAACATCCCTTCCCTGCTATTATGTAAAAATGTGTAAAACAGGTGTCACATGCATATTCACCTGTTCTACACATTTTTACATAATAGCAGTGAAGGGATGTTCTTTTGTTGAGGGTAGAATGAGGAACTGTATATTTTGTCCTCTTTCTTTGTTCGTGATGTTTATAGTGTTATTTCCTACATGCATGTATATCGTCGAGTGCAATCTAAACAAATTATAATTGTAGTCAACATGGGCAGTTAAGTACGTTGACACGCATGATCAGTTGGCGTTCGTCGTGTTCTCGTCCACTCAATCTAAAAGTTCCTAATACCACCCCTGGGAAGGAAGCATTCATAAATGTGAATACATATAGTTGATAAAAGACTCCGCATGAAACTATAAAACCAAAATGTAATTGCGTTCTGGCAATTAGAGTACAAAGAATGATAGCAGGTGAATGAAATGCTTCAACAACACAAACACCTGGGAAGGAAGCATCCATAAATTTGAATAATTTAGTTGATAAACGATTCCGCATGTGGACGGGGGGGGGGGGGGGAGGCAGAAGAAAAATATGCATCACTATCACTCTGACACGTTACATGCAGGGCAGGCCCCGCGGAACGTTTTTCAAAGTGGATTATTAACGATCAGGTAGAGCGTAAAATGGCGTGGGGTCCACGGACAGAGCCCTGGTAGGAGGTCAAGGGGCTGAGCCCCCAAAAGCTCAGGGGTTTTAGGCATTAAAATTATGGTTAGATAAGCATATTAAGGTACCTTATTTGTGACACTGGCAGGCCACTAATGTGCGGAGAGTCCAGGGAGCAGAGCCAACGGAAGCTCGGGGGTTTTAGGTATTTAATAACGGACAGATGAGCATACAGGGGACCGCCTTAGGGCCCTTGGTGGGATTCCAGGGGGCAGAGCCCCCGGAAGCTCGGGGTTTTTAGGTATTAATTACGGTCAGATGAGCATTCAGGGGACCCTTAGGGCCCTTGGTGGGATCCGGGGGCGGAGCCTCCGTAAGCTCTGGGGTTTTAGGCATTTAATTACGGTCATATTAAGCTTCTCACCCCTATAACAAAAAACAGACACGCTTTCCCATTCTCTCATAAAATTTAATTCCTGTTAACTTTCCTTTTCTTTGAATGGAATTTCATACGTCATTTAATTCAGGTTTTTATTATTGTTATGTTCTTTTGGGTTAAAAATACAAACCTTCTTTATTCCTTTACTGCCCCCATTTTTTTTTTTTTGGGGGGGGGGGGGGCAACTGCCCCCCTGCCCCCCCCCCACTTCCGGCGCCTATGCATACCTCCACAATTGGTTATGTGATGCGACTAATGCCGCCTAAATCATTAAAGCCTATTTTGTAATAAAGCTACTGCTCAACCATATATAACTTCATTATATTTGAGAGATCCACATTATAGAAGCTCTGTTTCCCAGTGTATCCCACCATTTCCACAGTTTTGTAAAATTAAAACATACCAAAATGTACAGCAAATGAATACATTTTCTTTTGTAATTCCATGAATGATTTACAAAATGCATTGTACAGTGCGTATCAAAATAAAGTGTACCCAACTTTGGTAGCCTCTAATCAAAGAGTGCCTATGCCTTGAGCCATAATGCATGGCCATCCAGAGGATTTGTTTATGTTGGGGACCGGGGTAAAATGCAATAAATTATTGAAAATTTATTGCATTTTCTGTGTTTTTTAATCTATGGAAACTGTCCCCTACCCTAGCCCCTGCTGCGTACAGTCATGGTTCAGTGACAAAGCAATGGCCTCGTAACTATGAGGCCCCAGGATCAAAACCGTGTCGATGTGCTATATTAGTGCACTTTTGTGGGGCATTAATCCTCATCACTGTCATTTATGACTTAAGGGCGTAGGTCCCCTATTTGATAAGCATAATAGCATACACATGCTTTAGCAGTCACGCAAAACACACATTGTCTAATTATTATTCAATAAAATCTGAGAATGAATACTTTTATCTAGATCTATCATTTTTAAATTATTTTTAAAATAATTCTATAAATTGGGGTAAAGCAACAATAGTCCAACTATAATGAGCGACAGTGTAGATATGAAAGTGCGAGAATTCTCAACTCTGACACGACAACGGGTGTTCCAGAATATATATATTCTATATAAGCCTATCGCTTAATGCACAAGATTAAAAGATTTTTTTCGTAAAATATATACAAAATATAGAGTATGTATTATTGATGTATGGAGGGTTTTGCGCAAACCAGAAAATGGGCGATCTTACGCGTTGCGCATACAATTCCCGGCGGATGACTGTGCAATTTGAAAACCGCAATAATTATAATAATGATGATTAATAGCTTTTCTTTTCTGAGATACAGTATATGTCGCTGTCGCTTTGAATATATTTCACTTGTCGTGCCGACTCATGAAAAATACTCATCAGCTTGTGGGATATATCCTCGTCGTGCTTGTATCCTTCCAAGGCCATAAATATAAATTAATCTATACATCTTGCCACACTGTGATATGACGACATTCTTTCCAAAGTAGGCCTATTGTTGAGCTATAACCTGGGCTATGCGCTATACTTTTTGTTAAAGACTTACCTTGTAACTCGTCTGTTTTACGTTTATGTAGTTCACGTCGAGACTGTTGAGACCACACCAGCCGTTGTGTCCCAACTGAGAAGGTTGACGAAGTGACCAGTCAACCAAGCTCAGAGATCACCGGTAATACCAGGAAACCATTTAAAAAAGGTGTTTTAAGACACCTAATAATAACTAATTTTTCACACCTAAATATCCCGGATTCACAGCTTAGATTAGTAATCAGCTTGAGCCACGTGATCGTAACCAAGAAAGTATGGTAACTTTGAAACCATTTAAAGAGGTGTGTAAGACACCTAAGAATTACTCATTTAATATAACCAGAGATTCACGGACAGAACAATAAGACGATTAGCCGGTGTAAGTAACGTGATTATTACCATCAACCTTGGATAACCTGTGAAACCAATCGATAAAGGTGCTTACAAGACCAAATAATTACTAATTTATCACCTTCATCGGTTAACGGACAAAAAAACTCGTTGCTTGGTTAAGTGGTTATTTGGTCATAAATACTGATTTGCAGAGGTAAGTGGAATCACGTTACTCCAGTCGCGTGTTAAATTGGTGGTTTTTAGGTTAGATGAAAACGTGAACAGGAGTATCTTTTTTGTTTAAATGAAGGCACGTGTCGATAACGTTTAAATCTAGTTCAAAAGGCACCATACTTTAAAATCACTTAAAATACACTCCCAAAAGAGGTTACTTTTTAGTGTTCTGTTTATTGGGGTACCATTGACACATCTTACGTTGGTATCAAATGAATACTTCGACGCGATAAGATTCCTTTTTGCTATTCAGTTTGGAAAGATGGCACATTATCTGGTGGTAATATATTCACCCTTCGTTGATGTCAATGTCTATTTCCACATATACAGTTTTGTAGCTAGTCAACATCAGTACATCCATGAGTATTTCCTTTTGAATCCAGTTTTGTAACGAGTCAATTTAAGGTAAATGAATGCTGGACACACTTTTGTAATTTAGCACCATGCTATTTGTTTCTATTTTTATACAGGTGAAGGTTATCTTGGATGTTTTAGGGACCTAGCAGATGATCGAGTTTTACCTAGTGATGTTTTGATCAGTCAAAATATGACCATTTCCTATATTGCATACAGTTTTGTATGAGCTCTATCTCAGCTAACTATATATACGCTGGAGTTGAATTTGGAAGGGAATGTTTCTGTGGTGAGGCGAGTGATAACTATACTAGACATGGAGTGGGATCATCAGATGATTGTGGCTTTCGATGTGCAGGAGACCCTATCGAGAGCTGTGGTGGGGCAGAATACATAGCTATCTTCACCAGTGAGTATATGCAGACTTCATCAACTTATGCATGCCTACGCAATTGGTAATGTGATGCGAATAATGCCTCCAAAATCATTAAAGCCTATTTTAAAGCTACTGCTCAACCATAAATAACTTCATTCATATTTGAGAGATCCACATTATAGAAGCTCTGTTTCCCACCATTTCCACAGTTTTTCATAAAACATAAACATACAAAAAGTTACAGCAAATGTATACATTTTCTTTTGTAATTCCATGAATGATTTACAAAATGCATTGTACAGTGCGTATCAAAACAAAGTGTACCCAACTTTGGTAGCCTCTAATCAAAGAGTTTTATAAAATGGGTTCAGGTATGTAGCCAATGAGAAGCATCGAAATTGATTGATTGATTGATTGATTCATTCATTTACTTAAGCACGGTAATGGCCCAGTTCAGCTACTTGGCTGGTTTACCACGGGGCCGTACAAGTGTTAAATGCTAAAGTATACATACACTGTACAAATATTAAAAGACAGTCATAGGTACAGAAATATGAAAGTTCTACAAGTTTACGCTATATATTGACCTATAACTTAATGAACAAGATTAAAAAAAAAAAATTGGTAAAATATATACAAAATATAGAGTATGTATTATTGATGTATGGAGGGTTTTGCGCAAACCAGAAAATGGGCGATCTTACGCGTTGCGCATACAATTCCCGGCGGATGACTGTGCAATTTGAAAACCGCAATAATTATAATAATGATGATTAATAGCTTTTCTTTTCTGAGATACAGTATATGTCGCTGTCGCTTTGAATATATTTCACTTGTCGTGCCGACTCATGAAAAATACTCATCAGCTTGTGGGATATATCCTCGTCGTGCTTGTATCCTTCCAAGGCCATAAATATAAATTAATCTATACATCTTGCCACACTGTGATATGACGACATTCTTTCCAAAGTAGGCCTATTGTTGAGCTATAACCTGGGCTATAATTATGTGCTATACCTTTTCAAAGACTTACCTTGTAAATCCCCTGTTTTACGTTTATGTAGTTCACGTCGAGACTGTTATGACGACACCCGCCGTCGTGTCAACTGAGAAAGTAACCAAAGTGACCAGTCAACCAAGCTCAGAGATGACAGGTAATACCAGGGATGCTGTGACGTCATCAACGATGACCACAACCTTGCAAACGCCCACAACGCTCCAACAAAGTTGCAAGTGTTCTTGTAATTATAAATTTTATTTTTTAACATGGGGTAAAATTGATATAGGGTGAACCTTTTTCTAATTTTGATATTGTGGCTTCAAATTTACATTAATAATGGTAGAAGCTGTTTGAAATATATCTGAAGAAAGGTAATCTTTAAATAAAAACTTGGACGAAGTATGACTCCCATGCATTTGCCAAAAGGACGAAGAAGAGAAGGAAAGAAAAAGAAAGAAAGAAAGAAAAAAGAAGAAGAGGAAAACGCACAAATAAGGATGCACATATCTCAATAAAACATCAAGACGACAATGTATTCGCTTGAAGACCTCTAATTATTATGGACAATCCAGTCAATCCTCTTTTAAAATGTTCGTCTATTACACGGACGGGCCTGTAATACCTGGAAGAGGAAATTAAGGACTGAGTTTCACCAAACTCATCTAATAACTCGTTATCTACGTGGATCCTACTTCTTCGTTTTTCATCCGATTTCATTGCCCAAGGTGGCAGTATACGTAAATCCGAAGCATAGTGTCAGAATATACTGTCTTTAAAGACACATAATTATAGGTTCTGGTGGGGAATTTGGCACCATTCGGGTATATCAATATAAAAAAGTAATTTCGTTGGCCCTATAACATATTTTTGATACGGAGAAGTTCTGCTACATATTATTTTATGATGATTTTAATAACTGTCAATTCCAGTATACGATATTGTATATTAACAAAATAGAACAACAATAACAAAGCAATGGAAAGGAAGTAGAACTAAGCTATCATCATAATTGATTGTTTTCAAACGTAGTTTATAAAGGGAAAGGTCACCCTGATATTAAATGAGCTTTCATAGAAGCAGAAAATTAGAGGAACAGGTAAGTGAAAGTTTGAGCAAAATCCGGTTAAAAAACAAAAGTTATGACTTTTTGAAGCTGCTATCAATCAAACGCAAGTTGGCAACTCTGTGATGTATCTTGCGAGCTCCCCTCCCATTTGCTCTGCAGTAAGAAACAAATATCAGAAATATTCGTTTTCCCTCAAGAAAATTTTCAATCATACATGCACCCTAAATATTATTTCAAATATTTGTATATCTAACCCTTTATGAACAAAAATATATTCCGTTATAAATAACGAAGAAAATAAAAGTTTATGACATTTTATGGACGTGACAGGGTGGCCCTGGTGGAATTTAGGTCTGACGGGGGAGTGGTTTTGTGGTGGGCGGGGTGGCGCCTTTCTTTTGTTTTCTCTGGATCTGAATGAAGTGTCTGGTAGACACGAAATTTAATTCAGAGCCCGGCCCCCCCCCCCCACTCAGTGTTATTTAGGGTACGCGTATGCTTCTTCCCTCTTTTTGAAAGCACCCCCTATCTGAGGACTGCCAACATTTCGGAACCCCCCTTCCGCGGGCTTTTCGCGGGCTTTTCCTGCCTTGGAGACCCCCCTAAATCCAGAAAAATGCTTAATGTACCCCCCTAAATTCAGGATAAGTTCACAGGAGTCCAAAAAGATGAGAGAAAAAAGTAAAAACAACACCTTTTTAAAGAAATCTCCGAGTGAAAAGTCAAATACACCCCCCCTTTTTTTACATTTCTCGGGCTTGACTTTGGTGCGTGAAAAGTACCCCTTTACCGGACATTTTGGTAACACGCATGCGGTCATTCCGACCACGGAGTGGTGGTGGGGGGGGGGGGGGATTCAGAGAGAATAGAAGGGACGTGCTTACTTCTCATTAGGGACTTTTAGATTTGCACGAAGACAATGGGATTGCTACGATCGACGTCCTTTTAATGCACTGCCTTGAATGGACGTCACACGTATCAGTCCACGCAAATCTAAAAGTCCCTCTTGCCGGCTTCTTTCCTGGTTGGTTTGGGATTTTTCTGGGGTGTGCTCGCGCTGGAGAGGGTCTGCAGGTGGAGCTTTGCGGAATGTGTTCATGTTTGCAAGTGGGGCTGCTGCCTTTTTACCTTTTTACCTTTAGTAAAGCAGATGTTTGGAGTCATAATATGTAAGCGGTTTTTATTCTCTCTTCCACATACCTATATTCTTGTTCTTTCTTGCTCTTCCTTCATAATTTTTCTCATCTTACCCTGTTATCTCCTCTTCCTTAGCGTAGGTCTTTATCTTTGTCACAATGTGTTCAACTGTTTGTTAATCTAATTGATGTTTTTGTTTTGTGCACACTAATGTTATTCATTGTTATCTCTTGGCAGTGAAGGCAAATTTCTGTGTTTTTTAACGTGGACAATAAAATCTGAATCTCTATCTGAGCACCGAAGGTTTATTATGGGTTTTTCCAGAGTGTAAATGGCAGTGCCCAAAATCGATGATATGTTAATGGTCCTATTGTCTATTAATTCTTTCCTGATTTTTCTTCTTCAGATATGGCCAGCACTCTCGCTGTGGGCATACTACTCGCTTTTGTTACCATGTATGGAATCATCATAACATTGATATACCTGCATCTCAGGTGAAATATAGATCGAGTTGACCTTCAAAAGCCCACCACCCCAATCCCCCATACCGCCCCCACCACTCATAAACACCCGCAATCGCCCCATATGCATAATAATAGTAATGATAATGATAATAAATAAGTAAGTAAAATATGATAATAATAATAATAATATAATAATAATGATAACAATAATCCAATTCATGAAATCCTAATTTGAATAATTGTATAGGAGGCGCTGATGCTATAACACAACTTTGTTATATTTCCCCAATAATATTTCTTTTCTTCATTTCAGACGCTCTAACATCGCTCTAAAGCAGTCAGTCAGTGACAGGGAGGGCCAGGAACTCGATCCATACACGTCCTTAGATGCAACAACTATGAAGCAACCAGCCTACGAGGACATCAAAGCAACTAGACACGGAAATAGAGGCCACACGAATGCAATCGAGGGGGTAGAATATGAAAATCAAACAATAGTGAAGCAAACAGCTAGAGTGAAGAAATCAAACTTGGGAGTAGCCAATGAGAATACTGAGCCGGACTACGAGTTGCCTATTGAATAGTGATTTCATGAAGTAGGACCCAGAACGAGCTTTAAATACAGTTAAACCTTTCTATTACGGTAAAATTGTTGTCTTTCTATAGACAGCTTCTACAACACACTTAGCTTTCTCAAGGGAGACAAGATGCATAGCAACTCTACAGAGAGGTGGCTATGAAGACAAATTTGACTGTATAGCTTGAGCTCTATATAAAGTTACAAATGTAGCGAGTTGTCAAACTATTATAGGCTGTTGATTCTTTGATAATCTTTGATGTTAATTGTGTCACCCGGCCTCCCCACTCAGTGTTATTTAGGGTACGCATATGCTTGTTCCCTCTTTTTGAAAGCACCCCCTATCTGAGGACTGCCAACAATTCCGAACCCCCCTTTCGCGGGCTTTTCGCGGGCTCTTCCTGCCTTGGAGACCCCCCTAAATCATGAAAAATGCTCAATGTACCACCCTAAATTCGGAATAATTTCTCAGGAGTCCAAAGAGATGAGAGAAAAAAAGAAAAAACACCCCCTTTTTAAAGAAATTTCCGGGTAAAAAGTTAATACACCCCTTTTTTTTTACAATTCTCGGGCCGGACTTTGTCGCACGAAAAGTACCCCTTTTCCGGACATTTTGGTAACACGCATGGGGTCCGTCCGTTCTCGGAGTGGGGAGGGGGGGGGGGGGGGGGTTGTATCATTCATTTCTAATGAATATGATATAGGCTGGCTGTGCTAGGCCAGTAAAATATCAATGTTTTGGATAGGATAGGTTTTACAACTGTGATAAACAAGGATAGGATTAGTTTTTATTAGAACTGATCTCGCTAGAGGGAGTTTGATTGAATATGTATCATTAGCGTATTAAGCCGAAGCAAGGGTGAACTTTAAAGCCATATTGTATTACCTTCGCGACCAATAACAGGACACACACTACACCATGATACTACACGTAGTATAAAATCACCCTCGTCGTTTTATTTTTGATATTTTTGTCTATATATTTATGATATTTCCTACTGAAAACTAGAGTATTTTTTTTACTTTTTTCTGATGAAAAACAAACAAACAGAAGAAAAAAATCGTATTCATTTCGACTAAGGAACGTTCAAACAGGAATACGGCCCTCATTATGTTCTTTCCAACCCCATAGGTGAGCACCTAATTTTTTTTTTGGCCCTCGAAAATTTTAAATATTGCACCCCCCTTGAGCACCAGGGGGGGGGGGGGGGAGGTGCCCATCTAAAAAAAAAGGTAAAATTAACGTTAAAAAATGTAAAAATACACATTTTTCCAAGGGGAGGGGGGGGGGGGGGGGGCCGGGCCCCCCTGGATCCGCCACTTGCTACCGACACCATAGCTATTGAAAAGAAAGAAACCGGGCAGGATGCAGATCCATATATTGAAATAATTTAGTCACGTGAACAAAGTCGAAAGAAATAAATTCCATAGAAAGTCAATTCTAACACGAGGTAGATAGGCCTAAATTATGTTTGTTCAAATTGTACGAATCTTATAAATGAGCCATAATATACATGTAGATGCAAAAAGTATCCGGCGATGCTGATGGTTTCTGGGAAAAGTAATAATTTGTACATACATTTTTGTATTTGGATTATAGATGTATTCATCTTTTCAAACAAAATCTTTTATAGTAATGCGTAATCCGTAGTTTTTGAATTTGCTAAATCAAAACACCCTCAGTTGGAAAAAAAGTCTGCAATAAATGAAACTGTTGATAATGATAATTAGATTTATCTGTATATAGCGCCTTTTCCAGAGGATTCGAGACGCTATCCCTTAGTCTATCAAACAAATTAAGAAGAATTGTAGAGGTATGTTTTCAGATTATTCTAGTAATAGAGTTGTATGATACTTGTATAATGCATGGCATATTAAGCCTAGTCATAATTTCCATCAAATATTCAAAAGACTACTGTATCACTTTCTCTATTCATTTATATTATACAATGTTACAGTAGCAATATGTTCTAATTATGTAAATGCTAACATCTCATAATTTAGCGAAGATGTGATGGATTAAAATAAGTTAACGTAGCGTAACGATTAACGTAAGATTTATAGTATAAGCCAGGGTAATAATATGGTTTAGTGCCCTCAGGGAGAACCATAATTATATCAATACTGATAATAATAATAATAATAATACATATGATTTATAAGGCGCCAAATCCACTTGACAGTCAAATGCTCAAGGCGCAGCTTGTGCAAAAGATGAAATACATACATGATACATTTATACAAAGTGCGATAGGAAAGGTACAGACATGAAAGGTAATGGTAATCAATTATAAGCTAAATTAAACAGATATTTCTTAAGATTGTTTTGTTAACACTTCAGCAGAACTGCTATTCTTAACCCATTGAGGGAGAGTATTCCATAACGAAGGCCCAGCATGAGCGAAGGTTCGCTCCCCCCACTTTATTTTAACCCTAGGAGTAACAAGTAAGCCAGAGGCTACCCTGGGTAAACAAGATTATGTACAATTAATAATAATCACAATAATAATAATTATCATTATTATAGATTATATTTGATATTAAAAAACAGCAGTGTTTTGATCTTTCACTTAAAAAAGAGGTTATGCAAAATAAAGATAGTTGTTATTGTACTTTCATCATCATTAAGTTTGTACTTCCTAATTTTTGTTATCTCTCCCAACACATGTTGAATCAAGACGGGCTAAGTTACAGAAAATAAATTTATATGTTTATTCCAAAATGTAAATGTGTAAATGAAGTACAGTATGACAAATGTTGCCAAGCAGAGAGCAGGTCGATGGGAAGGGGTATAGAAAGGGAGAGAGAGAGAGAGGGAGAGAGAGGGGGGGGGGCGGTAGGGGAGAAAGAGAGAGAAGGAGAGAGGAAGAGTCAAAGAAAGGATGAGAGAGAGAGAGATGGCTTAATTGTTATGAATCACCTTATTCCCATATTATATGTGGCCTGATTTAAAGCTATCTAGTAGGGTTTCTACCGACGACCGTTACGGCTGGCGATAAAAACATTGGATGGATGGATTCAGTGCACTTACTCAGTTCGGTCGAATACCACGTCAGTAATTACATCACCTTCAAATATGTTTGTTCGTTTGATTTCACTCGCCGATTAACATATAACAAAATGTACAAAATGAACACTGGATTTCACCATGACCTTAATACGATGTACACATGTCGTGAAAGAGGAAACTCAGGCTGTCAAAGACATTAATATTCAACATTGAACCTTGGGGCTATTTCCGACAAATCTATCTAAAGCACTGAACATACTAAAACAGGAAATAAATAGTAAGAAATGTCATCAAAAGGAAGTTTGTTTGGAAGTTTGGGATATTTCCTCTAACCAAACGCAGTAAGAAAGCAGTCTGCAGGCAAAGTGAAAGAGGAAAATTGTTAACCAGGTTACATTGTCATGATTGTGAAACGCTGTTCTAACGAGGAAGCCATATTTGATTTCGTGAACTTTGCTTTCAAGTTGAAAAACAGGGAACCATTAAGCATGGACATTAGTAGGATATTTCCTGTTTTCATAGTGATGATTCTGTTCATGTCTGTTGGGAAACATTGTGTTAACAGTGCCATAACAGGTACCAGTAATCTTTCAGTTTTTCCATCTGTTTATGCACCTTGGATTAAACAAGCTTATAGGTCTATGTGTATTTGTTTGTTTAGGTGCGTGTACGTGTGTATGTGTGTAAGGGGGTGGGGTGGGGGCCTTTAGAGAATCACATTTAATGTTCAGTAGCATCCTATGAACGATAGGGTGTTGACGATATTCACAAAAAAATTGCTGGATCCAGGGCAAACTTGCAACCAGGATATGTACACCGGCTAGACAGCAATATGTTTAGGCCTACTTAATGTGCCCCCCCTCCCCCATGCAATTGTGAGACCCACATGAGCCCTTCAGTTCGTTGGACACCGCTCTTGAAACATTTCGAGAATCTGCTTTGTTTTTTGTTGGCCTAATTGACAGAGATGATTTAAACATGATTCCCGGTCATAGAAAATTGCACGGGGGGGGGGGGGGGGAGGGACACACTGACAATGAATGAAAAAAAGGACTCATGCCCCCCTCCCTCCCCCCAAAAAGGATACATCATTTTGTAGGATAGTAAAAACACCATACTTTCAATAATAAGAAGAGAGAGAGAGAAAGAGAGAGAGAGAGAGAGAGAGAGAAAGAATGTGAGAGAGAGAGAGAGAGAGAGAGAGAAAGAGTGAGAGGGAGAAAAGGAGAGTTAGAGATAAGATCATACAAATCATTATACTTTATGTACATAACGCACAAATTGGAGGTGAAATTCGAGAGCTCCGAGACAAATTCAAGGCTTAAATAGACATATTTACTTTAGTAAAATCAGTTAGTTATTTTGGTTACAGTAGTATTGTGCGTTGATCAACGAAGAATATGTTTGTCATTTGCCAAATGTTTAGTTCTCTAATATTCCTAACAGATTTACGACTTGTTGGTGGTCCAACCTCCAATAAAGGCACAGTCGAGATCAGGATAGATAATGGAACATGGGAGACAATATGTAATGATTTTCACTGGATCTATACCGTCATTGGCATCTGTAGACAGTTGGGATTTGCAGGAGCGAGCAGAGCAATAAAAGGCACACCTTATGGACAAAATTCAACACCATTCGGAGGGCTGAATTGTTATGACGGTGAAGCACGATGCCTTCTCATATATTTTACGGAGATTAAAAGAATCAGGATATTTCATTTTTTGTTTAGCGCATGTCCCCTTCTGAGGCCATTTGGTGTTACTTATATGAGAAGATAAAACAATATCTCCGTTTTATTTCATTTTAAGAATGAAAGGCCTTACGCCCTTCATAGCTAAAGTAACTGTTGTGAAAGCTCCTGGAAATGATATCAGACTTTAGATCATCTACTATGAATATTTGGGAATGATCGCTTTTATATATATGGGGGCCGGGGGGGGGGGGGGTTAAAAATATGTTAACGAAATCTGAATTCAGTATATATCCTTAAATATAATTCTCTCTTTTTTTCCCGGTGTTATAAATATGCCATTAAAATTTCGCACATAATTTGATAACTCGCACTGGGGATTAAAAAAAAAAAAAAATCCACAAACACACGTACCGCTATATAATTGTCTCAATCAAACGATTAGCGTATTTTATTTTGAGTACCCATTGTTTTAATATTTAATCATATTAACTTACAGTTTTTCTTGTAACTCAGTATTAGTCGTGCATCCCTTGTGTCAATTGTTTAGGATTTGCTAATCCAAAGTTATTGCAACTAGCGCCTTTTTGGAGGATTCGAGGCGATGTCCCTTAGTTAATCAAAAAATTAAGAAGAATTTTAGAGATATGTTTTCATTTTTTGAAGAAATCTACGAAGGGAGTATATACCATTGGTCGTGGGGCAATGGATTAGAAGAATTTGAACCCTGCCTGTTTTCGGGATTTGGGAATGAGATGGGAAGGAGCTGATGTACAGGATGAGTCAGAAAAAATGTCCCACTTTTTAAAAGTTGTATTGTTTGAAGTATCAATATTTAATCAGGGGTTTCATGATATGTCTTGATAGCTACCAAAGTTGGGTACACTTTACGTATACGCACTGTAGATCGGAGTAAATATGATGTTCTTTGCTGCTGAAAAAGTGAGGGGATGTACTGAGTGGTTGACATAGCTCCCAAAAGTTTGAACAAGTATTTAGTATTTGACATGAAATATAATTACATAAAGTTCAATTGCATTGTGAAATTAAACAATTGGCCGGGAAGTGAATGGTAAAGGTTGATTCAGTAGTACATACATTTTGAGGCTTTGGAATAATATTCTCACTGAAAACACGTGAATTGCACACAGAAATTATTTCATTTCATTGAATTTGAATTTGAATGTATTTATTTTCACATAGTACTTGGTAGAATGTTTTAGAAAACATATAACAAAATGGAGGATATTACATTAATGACATTCGAACAAATTTGACAGAGCGAACATTATTTCATGTGACATGTGAAAATGAAGGGCTTTTTGAAAAACGTGGCTGGTAAAGGTAAGCCCATCTTACAACTTTACTATTTCTTATTATGAGTTGGTTAAGTAATCATTTATAATCATCATTTAAGTATGGAGCTGTGTTGGTTAAACAGGAGAAAATGACGAGGACAGGCAGTAAACAAAAACCATTGTGTCATATCTGTTACATAGTTCCTGTACCACTCCAATGCCCTTTCTTTTATTATACCATAATGAGAAAGTTTGTATAAGAGAATATCATGATTAATCTTGGCAAAGACCTTGGGGAAGTCCAGGAAATATTCCAATAGTGTTGAGAAGAGTAATCGATTGCTTCGGCGACTTTGTTTAAAAATATAAGCATATCCTGAGCTGTTGCGTGCTTTTCCCGGAAGCCGCACTGTGGTTTGTTGAATATGTCACAAATATATTTGTGAGTATCAAATTAGTTGGATGAAATAATATTTCTTGGCCAGCCCTTAAATGCTGGTTAGGCTGGTTTCAGAGCTTTTATATTTATGCATTTATACTTTTAGAATAGTATTTTTTCCTGGATTTTGTTACCCAAGGTTGACGTGGTGTATTTCTGTATCCTGTAGTGCGAGGGT
Source organism: Strongylocentrotus droebachiensis (assembly GCA_035222895.1). Lineage (NCBI taxonomy): Eukaryota > Metazoa > Echinodermata > Echinoidea > Camarodonta > Strongylocentrotidae > Strongylocentrotus > Strongylocentrotus droebachiensis. The sequence goes on from JAVYIG010007263.1 coordinate 60,965, forward strand.
TGTGCTGAGTATAGGTATGTCGATGTTGTACATTTACCATGAACACTTTGAGGAATACTTCAAATTTAACATCAGCAGTTTGGCTGCGTAATACATTCGACCAATCCACAAGTCCTAAAATATGTTCGAATTTGTTCATGTTTTCTTCTGTTTATTTGCGAGATCCTGGTGCGTGATGGTGGGAGTTTGGGTTGAGTTTTTGAACGTATACCAGGGGGGTGTTTCACAAAGATCCTAAGTAGAACTTATCTCTAAGTTGGACTTAAAAATTATGGACAGCCATTGGAGTCTTAAAATGAAATATATTCAAAAGCAGAAATTCAAGTATTTTAGACTTTTTATAAATTCCACATCCAGAACATGAAATCTCCTTGATGATAAAAAATATGAATGATTTGAATAAACAATTAATGCCTTTCAAAATAACTTTTAAAAAATATTTTCAAAGATGCTAATGGCTTTCCATAATTTTTAAGTCCAACTTAGAGTTAAGATCGACTTAGGATCTTTGTGAAACACCCCCCTGGTGTGCATTTGGCTTTATAGTTAGAGAAACTATTACCGATGAGTGTAGCGGAGGTGTCTGTTATTCTAGTGAGTGTGTTGATGAGAGGAGTGAAAGGGTGTGGGTACATTGCGTACACAACATCTCGACAGAGCAAATTTCATCTGCGTTTAATAAGCAGGTTGATATCGAAGTTCCCCATTATAAAAAAGGGTTTATTTTTCAGATTTTTTAAAGAGTAAAACAGTTTTTATTTTTATACAGCTCCGATACAAATATTCTTTCTTTCATGTTGTGATTTCTACAAAAATGCCAAATTTGGGAATACTTTTTTTACACGCACTGTACATCAGCTCCTTCTCTTCTCATTCCTAAATGACAAAGCATTCAAGCTCCTTGAAATGTACATTACTATGCCGCCACCGGGACTACACACACAGAATTGTGGCGAGAATGTTTGACTAAACACGACAGCTATTTCTCGTAAATATGAGAGCAAGTGAAGAGGGAGGTAACCCCGCTAGTCATAGGGACTACCATAGTCACGATGACTGCTATTTATAATACGAGGAATAATAATACAAACAAATAAATAAAAGAAATCCTCTCGTAAGATTAAGTTCAGGAAGGATACGGATAGGGTCAGAGCAGGGTGTTGAAATAACTCCCTGGTCAGAGTAACGATCAGACACTCAATAAATAAACTAGTATTTGGATTTTCGATTGCTTCAATGATGTACAGTTGGGTATCAAATGAATAGTTGGACAATTGTGTTACGATATTCTAAAATTGCCCCAGAGTCTCTAAAGGTGCTGTGGTATAGAGGTTCAATCACTTGACTCTCAATCCAAGGGTTGGGGTTCGAATCTCATGCTGGCACTGACGTCATTTGGAACCCTCCACCCGGTTGTTATTGCGTATTAGGCAATCGCTGGGGTAATAATAAAAATTGCAAGGCAATTAGGAAGAACAGCATTGGAGCTGATGAGGCTTACCTGGGCAAATAAAATCATTATTGTTTTAAATTCCCATCGGAAGGCCTCGAAAGCATAGTTTCATCATGGTACCATATGATTAAGTAGTCTACCAAAAACAAGCGCAGTTCCTCTTCTAACATACATCCAAGACTAAACGAAAGTAAAACTTTACACATTACTATTTGCAATGTTTAAGCTTTTGTTATTCTGACCCCATTTTCGAACGTTGCGGGTTTTTGAAAGAGTTCCGATATACAATATTATTTTTTGACGAGCACGTATATACTTTGGTAAAGTTCTTTGTACTTTGTGTAAGTGTACAGTTCTGTGTACAATGTGTATGGAGGCTGTCGGTGATGCCATAGTCCAAGGTTGAATGAAAATTAACAAATTAACCGTCTCTCACTTGTTTGGAAAGAAAACTATTTGAATAGACAGTCTAGATTTATTTTCACCCCCGACAAAACAAAGAAAATACACCGAAAATCACCGGGCATGATGTATTTCCGTGTTGACTGCGTACAGGAAAAACTAATATACCAAAAATAAAGCCATTGTGTGATAATATCACACCGTTGCCAAATGTTGAAATGCCATTAAAAGTGATTCAGAGGTTTGGTTTACAAAATCTCGGACATGAATTCAGGATTCTGGTGTACCAGATAAACCAATGTGATCCAAGTCACTGCAATAAGGCAAAGTATATAAATTATATATTTTTATCATTATTACTATTTATGTTATTCTTCTTCTTCTTCTCATTATTGATATTACTATTATCATTGTTGTATCATTATTAGGATTATATTTATTATTATAATTATTACTTTTTGTTTTACTTTTACATTACTATGTATAACAACGAGTTTATATCATTAACATTCAGATAATAATCGACTCACGTACGTTATGTTAAAGAGGAGGTTGAGTTCTGGTAAAAGTGAAACATAATTTGTGAGCTTACTCATACATACTTTTTTGTATTAAAGCACCACTGTACTACTTGTAGCTACTTGCTCCCCCTATATAGAAAACAATGCCTAATCGGTGCCTGTTGGTCCCCCATGATCCTCTTTTTCTGTTAATTGAGAGCTGAGTTGATGAGATAGCCACCCGTCAGTGACCTCGCTGGGTAGTTTAATCCCTCCTGTCCACACTAGTACATACGGCCTTTAAGTGATTGTTTTGGTCATAAAACAACATTTTTTAACAAACAAGCTCTCACATTATGTATGGTGGTAGTTTGGCAGATTCTCATATAATAAATGTCCCTAAAAATGATTGCTCTTGATACCCTCAAATTCGATTTATGATGAGAAATAGCTGAAAAATTTGGACCGAACTTCGACTTCGATCGCGTCACATATTTGTGTAGTTCCATATGCACATTTTTGTGTGCAGTACAAATGGCTGCCAGCAAGAATGAATCAATCTCATTATATTTTTAACATTTTAAACATATTTACCATATTTACATATTTTAAACCCCCCCGTATATCGATTCTTCTACGTAATCATGTTTTTCTTCTTCAAATTGCTTCCAGACATTTTCCTTCACAATGAAATCGCTTGGCCTCTCTTGACTGTCACTGAGCTGTTGTGGAAACATGGCATCCGCCGATACATTTACGGTACTCATAACTTTAGTTTTCGTAGTATACTGCGGGGAACTCTTTGTCAACGGAGTGATAACAGGTGAATATCTAATTCCCTCAAAAAAGTGTAGAAACTCAAGTTTGATCGATTATATCTCTCTTGTAATGGCAAAATTGCCGCTTTGTTTAGTACAATTAGAGAGTATGTTTATTCTCCTTTAAGATGATACCATGTTTGTTATGATTATAACATAGCAATGATTATGCCGTTAATAGCAAATGAGATATAATCAATCAAACTTGAGTTTCCAAAATCTTTTTGAGGGGTTTATTGCTATCCTTCTCTTTATTATTGGCAGATAACATAATAATCGAATATAACATTGAGGAATTTCTTCACTGTCCTTATGATTTTTCACCTATTTTCCAAGAAGTTTTTCGTTTTATTAACTCTTTATTATGCCACACAAATAAATTCCCTGCAAATACATGAAATGAAAAAACAACAACAAATGATGAATATTTTTTTAATAGCGCATATATCCACCACACAAGGTGCTCACGGCTCACCAATATAGATGTGTGTGGTGGTTATTTTTACCTGAATGCTAAGAAAGCACACTGCAAAAACCAGGATGTTAAATTTCAAACACCAGCACGGAATAGAAACAAAAACAACAACACCCTTGGTGTTAATTTCACGTCCGTTCACGTCCGTTCAACACCAACAGTGTCGAAACATTTAATTACAGGTTGATGTTCCGAGTCTTGGTGTTATTCATGGTGTTGAACTTGCGCATGCGCATAAGTTAGTGGATTCGAGCAAAATCATTGGACGACAGTTGTCATATGATATGACGTCGTATCGTGCATGCGCATGCGCGAGCTAGCTGTCAAGAATCTCTTCGGGATATCGTGGTTATGGAATTTTTAGTCAAGGTCTGAATATCCTATTTCATCAGCGCAATCATGCCGTTAAGTGTGAAAATTTGTTCTGCAAACAGAAAAGTTAGAAAATTGTTACCACTAAATCCAACAGACATCGCAGGATTCTTTGAATTGAGTGTTAAATCTTTGGTATTGATTTTAACAAAAAAAAATCAGGATTAAATTCTACACACCACTGGTGTTGAAAGAAATGGTGTTGGATTTTTTAACTCCAAAACTAGAATTGAACTCTAACACCAAGTTGAATTAATGGTGTTATATTTTAACACCAAAAAGGAATTACTTCAACACCAAGAGTGGAATTTAATTGTTGAATTCCAAACCATGGTGTTAAATAACACCAGCTGGTGTTTTCCGATATAGATACCGGGAAAGTTTTAAAATTAACACCCATGGATTTGAATTTAACACCCTTGTTTTTGCACTGCATACATGCTTGTTAGTAATGCCTAGGTCACATTTGCCGTGGCGGCCGTGCGGTCTAAAATATCTACGGCCAACAGCAAATATAGGGCCGCCGCAGCATTCCAAAGGGCATATAATATGGTAGCGGTCACATAATGTTAGGGTAGCCGCACGGCGTATTTCGAATTTGTGTAGAAAGAAAATCTGCGGCTACCGTACGGCCTTTGAAGTGATGACGCACGGTCGCCTTAGGGCGTCCCTGCGGCGGCCAAAGGTTTTTGACAAATACTAAGGCAGACGGAAGGTAGCCGCAATGTGTCCGCAAGGGGGACCATACGGCGACCGAGGGGCCAGACTGATGCTACCGCTTCGCCCCTAGAGTATACAAAACGCAATTATCATTGTTAAAGTTAATGATAACTTTATTGAGGACACTAATGTTATTGTAAACAATTTTAATGATTGTTTCGTTAACATTGGACAAAACCTAGCTGAAAAATCCCTAATACCAATAAATATTTTATGGACTATATGAACCAAGCTAACCCTAATTCATTATTTTTTATACCCAACGGACTCTGCTGAGATAGCTGAAATTGTGCAAATACTAAAAAACACCAGAGTCCTGGTTTAGACAATATAACCAATAAATTGCTAAAGCATATCTTGCCAGAAGTCAATGTTCCCCTCGTATCTATAATAGATCTCTATCCTCAGGTGTAGTGCCCGACCAAATGAAAATCGCCAAAGTTGTCCCAATATTTAAAAAGGGTGACACCCACCAAATCAGTAATTATCGTCCTATTTCGTTACTTACAACTTTTCTAAGATCCTGGAAAGCTCATGTACAACAGAACAAGTAGTTTTCTTGATGAGTATAATATATTGTGCCAGGATCAATTCGGGTTTCGTGAACAACATACTATATACTACACATGCGCTCTTGACGTTCATTGTCAAAGTTATAAAAGCACTTAACCATAATTCTCACACCATCGTTATACTCCTGGACTTCTCCAAGGCCTTTGACACAGTGAATCACAATATACTTTTACATAAACTAAATCATTATGGAATCAGAGGAATTACCTCACTAATAGGAAACAATTTGTAGTTATCCACAACTGTACATCCACCTTAGGTTACATAACATGCGGTGTACCACAACGCTCCATTCTAGGCCCGCTATTATTCATATTTTATATTAAAATGACTTTTTATCTTTCATCTAGACTATTATCCTTTATACTCTTTGCTGACGATTCAAATTTATTTTACACCAATAAGGATCCACACCAGCTCTCCGAAATTGTTAACACTGAATTAAGAAAAGTAGCAAATTTGATCTCAGCAAACAAACTTTCAATAAATCTTGATAAAACCCATTTCATGATTTTTAGCAACTTCCTGAACCTACAATTCTCAACACACATGCACTCACCCAGGTTACTTATACTAAATTTCTTGGTATTATAATTAATGACCGTCTGACATGGAAATCCCATGTTACTCAATTATGTAAGAAGGTATCACGTAACACTGGTGTCATTAATAAAATCAAACATTTTTTCCCAAAGCCCACCCTCCATGTATTATACTGTACTCTTGTCCTATCCATTTTGAATTATGGAATACTCGCAGGGGGCCACTCTACTAAACAAAACCTTAACCAATTCATACTACATAAAAGTCTAATGAGAATCATCTGCAACACAAGCTATCGTTCTCACACTAACACTCTCTTTTATAATAATAAGGTCTTAAAAATGGATGAATTATATTTGTATTTTCTCGGTTGTTTTATGTACCATTTGGACAAAAATCAGTCAACAGAAAACTTGTTGCAATTATTAAAAAAAGCAATGAGGTACACAAGTATCACACTAGACATCCGATCAGTTTCATCGGACCAGAACCGTCACTGCTCAAAAGACTTGTATATAATACCGGAATATACCGGACCACAGCTATGGAACTCATTAAATGATAACATTAAATCACCTCCTACTATTTTTTCATTGAAACGTAGACTCAAAAAATTCCTTCTAGATAGATACATTTGTTAAAACGACAACATGTATAGGGATAACAGCTTTGGAAACAATAATACAAAATAAAAGGTAAACCTATTAGTAAGATAAGATCAAAACATTGCAAAAGTAACCATAGTGTGAAATGTCCCCGTTCTTCATGCTTCATCTTCCACTTTCTCTTTCTTACTTTCTCTCTCTCTCCCTCTCTCTCTCATCTCTGCTAGAAAGATCATAATTTTTTATTATTTCCGACATCTGTACAAATTATGAGTATACACCAATGTTAAAGACAACGTTTTTCTTTTGTAGCGTAGGGGGGGGGGGGCGGATGTAACCTTTTGTTATTCTCAAGGGGTCTATCGAATACAAGCCATGCTTTTTAATAGACTCCTTTACTATGTTTTCACCAATGTGCCAATCTTAAATGATTTATTTGAACAATTGTACATGTATAATTATTGTTTGTATCTTTTGTGTAATATAATTTCATTGAATTTGTTTGTATTGCATATTCATTTGAATTTGTTATATTATGTGGACAAATAATGAAGCCTTAAACCTTGAAACCTATACAGCAAATGAAATTAGGTGGGGTGATATTGATTTCTCGAGTCATCTGAATACGAAAACACGACAATCTCTTTAACATGTTTAAGCCTTGCTACTGACACATTGGTTATGAACAAGAAAGAAACCGGGCAGGATGCAGATCCATATATTGAAATAATTTAGTCACGTGACCAAAGTCGAACGAAATAAATTCCTTAGAAAGTCACCTCTGACACGAGGTAGATAAATGTTCAATTAAAGTGTACAAATCTTATAATGAGCATATATATATATCATATATACATGTAGATATATACGCCACTGTTTATACAGAGTCGTGAATTGATTTCAAGATAATCAAGATAAAGTTGGTTTGGACGAGGAGTATTGGGCTCCTTAGTTAAAAAAAGACATTGCTGATACTTGATGATATCATCCTCTGCTGCTACTTGGTCTACAATGTCTCTTCCTCCTTTATTCACTTCATTGTGGTATCTGTCATTTAGCAGCTTGTCGTAGACAGTTGTGAAGGAGATCTCAGTTTGAATTTTCTCATTCATTTTCCCTCTTCCGATTTTTCACAATGTGCTTGATGAATATTTGGTCCTTGCAAGAGTGTTTTGAGTGAGGTTTTCATTGATATTATCTCCTATATAAGGCGCTCCAGCTTCTCCAGGGCTTCACAGGCATTATGGTAGCGATTGGTACATAATCACATGAAAGTCCCGAGCTGATATCTCTGATCTAGGACTCAAATAAATCTGGAAGTCCCATTTTAGTGTAAAGTCGTCTGGTATTGATCTGTCATTTTTACACTAAGTTCCTCAACAATTTCGTGGTACCTGTCAGAAGTGATTCCACCAGCAATCCTAGCAGGTCATGAATGAGAAGAGCCTCCAGCTCATCCAAAAGTCGACTGAATGCAACATCATTATGATCATAAATGTTCAATTTGAAAAATCAGAAGGAATGCACAAAAACTTTAAGCTGTTCATAAAGGATGTATATGTAATGTAACATCATAAGTAACCTCACCAAATTAGTCAGAAAAAATGCTTCATCGCTATTTTTCATTTTTTATTAAAACAAAACACAAACTGTTTTTGTGCATAACTTGCACTGTTCTCCTTATTAGCCCCCAATTATTACTTATGAATCCAAATCTCATGCTTTTTCACGAATGACTTTAACTGGTTTCTTGTCCCTCAACAAATCACTCAATCAATCATGGCAAAGTATTAGATGAATATTAATCTTATACAAATCGACTTTGTCAAACTTTATGGATAGACGAAGCAAGAGGGGTATGGTATTGGAATACATGCTTGCCCTCAACAATTTAGGCATAATTATTGATTAAGATTCATTTTTCAAAATTATATTGTACTTGCATGGATTGGAATGCCACACCGTATACTGTGATGTTCTGATAATCGGTTTCTATCAAAAAATGAATATTGGAACTTGGTTTATGATTTATTTATCTACATTTACTTCGCATTTAGAGGGGGAGGGCGGGTAATTACAAACTCTTCCCTGTATCATTTGATTTCAAATGATTTGTGAACTATTCGTGATCTATTTTGTCAAATTCAATGTACATGTGTACTTTGGAAATTGATGATGCTTTGCATCAGTTTCTCTCATTAATTTTGAGAGTGTGTATGGATGTCATAGGGGCTGGGGTAGGGGGCATTAGCCTTTAGACAAGACTTAATGTCCAGGCACGTAGCCAGAGTTTGATGTTTGGGAGGGGGGGGGGGGGGGGGGGGGTGGGAGGAGTACATACATGTAATCGATCGAGGTAAAAAAGGGGTCTAAAAAAGTTCAATCGATCATGCCTACGTGCCTACTCATGTCTGATAGACGCCGAACGACTAAAAAGAGACTAATCGCGAAAACCCGAGTGAACGCCAGAGTGAGTGGCCCAGCCAAGTAGCCTTTAGTAATATGGTATAGATTTCTTATGTTAAAGATAAAGACCAGTTGGTTATGCGATTGAATTGTGAAAGAAAAGTTGTGGAATCGATCAGAAAAGGTTGATCATCTAGCATATGAGTATTGGTGTGTACTGCAAGGTTCTGGAATCATCAAAATGATAAGAAATTTGGCCCAGTCTTGGTAAAGTTACAACCACTGTACACAGACAGATTAATATGGGACTAGGCGACATGTGCGCGACACGTGCGCGACACGTGCGCGATATCTATCAGGTCCAAATAGCTATAATAATTTTCAAAATATATCAAATAGTAGGTGGTTTCTCGGCAAAATTTGTATCATCACGTATTAGTCAAAACATATTATTTCACATGATTGGTAATAAGAGCTTGCATTTCATTTTTTGAGTGGGGGGCGTTTTCAAAACTGATCTTTACCTTTAACCGTTGTTTCCGACTGGAATTCTCTACCGAAATGGTAGCGTCCAATCACCGAACGTATCATCGTGTGACGTCGGCATATATTATCCATCACGGTCACAGTAAACTATACGTAGTACGAATACCTTTAACATAAAACGAAACGAGTTGGACTTGTTCACCTTATATACAGGGAAAGACCATTTATCTCACTTACAATTGTTAGCTTCCTATTTTATTGTAAATTTGCATGTTGAATAGGTTTGGATGTGATATTTTGTATTTTGTATTTTGTATCCTCAAATGACCATGATAACATAATTATATCATAGTTATACTGTTGTTTATCAATTATGTTATTACATATTATTTGATTAGTGACAGATTAAATTATTCAAAAACATATTCATATGGACACTTGGCATTCCATACTTAGTCGGTGGATTAAACCATGGACTAAAGTTAGTCCGCTTTCGAGAATACCACCCTTTCAACTAAAAAAACAACTTTGTAGCTATTCATTAAGGCCAAAGTTCTGAAATGAAAAGTGTGGAGGGGGCGGGGCGGCAAGAAGTATAACCCACTGACAGATATTTTCACTATAGTCTACTGAGAGATTTTGAATGAAGTGTGAAGTTTCTTTGATATATTTTTTCGTTTGTAATTAACTTTATGAATATTGCTATGCACAAAGTGCTCTAGTTTTTAAGGAAGAGGTGAATTTGCTAAAGGAAGGGGGGGGGGGGGGGCGGGGTATGGTGTTAATTCTTAATCCCATCATCCACTATCTTCATGATTCAGACTGAAAATCATGACTATCACCTGAACCCAGATCTTATATTATGTATCACTTGACCGATAGCCTGCATCATTTCTGAACACACACCCTACCCTACAGAACAAAATGCCCCCATCCCAAAAAATGAATCTTGATTTTAATTGGGGGGGGGGGGGGGTGGCATTTAAAAAAGAGGGAGGGGGGTGGTGAAAGTTCTGAACCACACCATGCACCTTGAACATAATTCTGAACGCAAATCATGTCTGGCACCTGGAATCAGGTCTCATTCCTATATATTATTCGACCAATAGCCTAATTTGGTTCATGAGAACCGTTACTAGGCAATAACAATAGCAACGGGAACCAATAAATATATATCATTGCAATATGATGAAACTGCACCATCTGACATCACACTTCTTTTCAAAGTAGTCATCTGCTTGCTGATAGCACATACTCTATAAATCCTATTTTTCAAGGCACTATGTTACCGTTGCTAAGGGGAAGACATCACTTAGAAACCAAAATTGCAATTTTGGCTCAAATCAAAGGGTCAACTTTTGGTCACTATAAATTTTGTGTTACAAAAACAATAAACTTGGGATTTTGATATGAAATTGATCCTGTTTTTGGACAGTTTTTCATAAAGTTCCAAGTTAGTAATCATCATAATCTAATATATATGGAGAAATAGGTATTGAGGCGCAATTAATATTTTTGAAAGAAATAGTAACAAAAACATCACATTTTGGGCCCATAATTGTTATGCAAATCATCCCCTAACCTAATGAATGTGGTGTCATAAATATGTTAATTTAATTTTCACTCATATGACACCTCATACATGGTAAAATGAGGTTTGTTAAAAATGTAATCATCAGAATTGTACAACAGTAGTTATACGTGGCAGCCATTTTGTCAAGGTAGTCCACCTAGAAATAATGCAGGGAGGTTCCCTGAACACGTTGATACCCAACGAACTTTTCCAACATCCCATGTCTCACCCCCCCAAAAAAAAACAAAAAAAACAAACAATGGGGGTATTGCCCCTAGGTATTAGTCTAGATAGAGATTGTCCAAAGGAGGAGAATTGGGCCGACTTTATTTTCACGCAACAAGAAATACGGTCCAGTTTCTCGAAAGCGTCATTAGTTTAAGTTCGTGGACATCCCATCCCTGCTTATAGGAGCGCGTGAAATAGAATTGACACTCGTTGCAGTGGAATTTAAATGTTTTAGGGAAACTGGCTCATGAGCTCTGATATCCTCTCGGCCTCTCAATGTCCTATGGGAGTCACAAAACCCCCTAACTCAAAACCAACACACAGCAAACAAACAAACAAACACACAAAAGAGACAAACAGAAAGATTTCCATTAGGAATCTCGTATTAATGGTTCCCAATTGGCAGCCGACAATTTTTTGTTTTTGTTTTTGTTTTATATCATTTTTTAGTACTGAAAAGGCTAATTTCATTTTATTTAATAGGAGGGGATGTGGCTTTCGTTCCCTTGGAACTGCAAAGAACCGTTTTGCCAACAATTCCATAGGATAAACTGTGGATATTTATGTCATCAGTAAAATGGAAAACCTTTTAAACACGATCACAAAGGCTTTCGAAAAAATAACCTTTCGAAATGCCAGTACGAGATAATGACATAATCTGAAGATGAGTTCTATGGGGTACATAATCATTGTAAACATGGTTTAGGACTTATGACATTTGAGTCGATTTCTCGAAAATCTTTGCCATTGTATTTCCATAACATTACGCCAGAGTGCTAATTTTCATATTCGTGGCTTCAGTGCACCGACACCCTTCTGTTGAATTCCAAGTCTTGGATTACATCAGGTCCAAATATGTTTGTTAGTTTTATTTCACTCGCCGATTAACATAAATGAATGGAAAAATATTGGATTTCATCATGACCTCAATAGCATGTAAACATGTCGTGAAAGAGGAAACTGTCAAGCACCATCATACTCAACATTGATCCTGGCTTTGGGCTATTCTTGACAGATCTATCTAAAGCATTGAACATAATAAAAAAGGAAATAAATAATAAAAAATACCATCAAAAATGAAATTCGTCGGTCACACTGGTTATGAGTGATGGGTCATGGATCGCCCACAAAGTATTTGTTATAAATACTTAACAGTTTCAATATTCAGTTTTTTTTTTCTTCATATTTCACACCATCATCACTTCATGAAATTTAATCATACTTCATTTTGTAGGGTACAAATACAAATGTTAACATACCTAACATATAACATCAAATAATGAGAGAGGATCATACAGATAATTATACTTAAGGTACATAACACAAAATTGGAGGTAAAAAATATGAGAGCATCTAGACAAACTCAAGGCTTATATAGACAGATTCACTCTACCAAAATCAATTCATATTCAGGTTACTGTATATTTGTGCGTAGATCAACGAAGAGTATTTTTCATTTGCCGAATTTACAAATTATCAGTTCTCTTATATTCATAACAGATGTACGACTAGTTGGTGGTCCAACCTCCAATAAAGGCACAGTCGAGATCAGGATAGACAATGGGACATGGGAGACAACATGCGGAATAAATATTGGTTTCACTGACGTCATTGTCATCTGCAGACAGTTGGAATTCGTTGGAGCAAGCATAGCAATAAGAGACACATCCTATGAACTTAATTCACCTCCCATCGGAGGGCTGCATTGTGTTGGCGGTAAAGCACGATGTCTTCTAATATATATTTTACGGAGAATACAAGATTCATGATATTCCATCCTTCTTCAGCGAATTTCACCTCAGTGGCGGATCCAGGGGGGGGGGGGGGCCCGGGGGGCCCGGGCCCCCCCCCTGAGAAAAAAATCATGTAAAATCACGCGATTTTTACCTTTTTGGGGGGTTGGGCCCCCCCCCCCTGGCGCTCAAGGGGGGGGGGGGTGCAAATTTTAAAATTTTCGAGGACCAAAAAAAAAAAATGTGCTCACTACCCCCCCCCCCCCCCCCCCCCCCCCCCACTGAGCGACTTTTCGGCTGGCTGAGTCGTTGCGATTTTTTTTTGGACTCAAAAAAAAAAAAAAAAAGTGTCCGCTTACCCCCAAAAAGTTGGGCCCCCTCCCCTAAGAAATCCTGGATCCGCGCCTGTTTCACCTTAGGATATAACATCTTTATGCGCTTCCAAAGGTCTATGGATTATCTCAGGCCTTTGAATGCTACTGATATAAGCAGATGCAACAATTGTATTTCCTTGTTATTTCATGTTAAGAATGAAAGGCCTCACGCCCTTAAAAGCAAGAATTGTGAAATCTTTTGGATCTGATTTAAGATTTCAGATCATCTGCAATGAATATTTGGGATGATCGTTTTATAAAAAGGGGGGGGGGGTAAAAAAAAATACACGTATCGCTATATCATTAAAGATATTGTCTCAATCAAATGAAGAGCTTATTTCGGTTTAATTTCTATTTTGAGTACCTTTAAGTAAATAATTAATCATAAATACATGTAACTGTTTTGGTTGTAACTCACATTAGTCGTGCATTTAATATTCCCTTACGCGTTACGTTGTATTGGGCGTATTGATCAGATCACAATAAAAAGTGCTCTTATATTTGTTGATGTTTCAGATGAAGCTGACTTGTCAGAGTGTGTGTTGCTTCCTGGCCCATGCTCATCGACAGTTGCAGGAGCAGCTTCGTGTCATGGTAACAAGGGGCGTAGCATGTGTCAAGGCATTATGGGGCACCGACATCATGGGGAGGGAGGGAGGAGGATATCGGTCAATACTGGGCAGATGGAATTGACATACCCATTTATTATAGGGTTGGTTGGTAAGGGTAAAGTGCCCCCGTGTGTCACTGATATAGTAACTAAGCATTTATTTTAATTATTTCCCATTGCATGTACAATCAAATGTCAATAGACATTATTCAAAATAAGATATATATTTATATTTGTATATACAAATATGTATTTTGAAACTTTAAAAAAAAATCTTCGCGTCGGGTAGGGATACACTATCTTTCATGAAAACATCTCCCAATATTAACGAGCGGTCGAGTAAACTGAATTATAATACCAATTTTTTTCCAAAGAAGGTCCTTGAAATAAGGCTAGCTTTTTAGATGTTCATTTGAGAAAACAAGCAGGTGTAACATTTTTGATTTTCGTTGATTTGCTGTTAGTTTTTTCAGAGAGTGTTGGGTAAACTGGACCCAATGCTTTGGTGATATTGAGAGGGGGTGTATTTCACAAACGTTACATCCGGCCCTTTATGAATTAGGGCTTGATTATTCACGAAAGTTCGTGAAACTCAAAGACACAAAGACCCGAATGAACGAAGTAAGCCTGTACTGTTTTCGTTTAACATTTTCTTAATCATGTCTGTGCGAACCCTCCTAAAGTATAATCATTAAAAACAATCGATTTCTTTCTTACTTCTTCTCAATATTTGATGGGAAAAGTCTTTGCATATTTCATATTTTAAAGATATTTTCCACGCATTCCATTTTTTTGTTTGTCATGATGCCATTTTAAAGATCATTCTCTTCGTTTCTCAAAAAGGCTTTTTCTCCAACAAATCTATTCTTATTTTGTTCTACAAATCCATCATAGAAAGTGTTATGTTATTCAGTTGTGTTGTCTAGTACGGGAGGTGTAGGAAAAAAGGACTTTAGCAAGCTATTATTATGTTTATTATATTATGTTTGCATGCGTTCTGGTAAACGACTTCGTTCAATGAACTGTCGCACTCAACATTTTCTAAATTCCTTCGTTCTTTTCTCTATCCGCAAATACAATGGAAATGCTTCCTGAATTGTACGTTCTTCTTTATTTCTGTACTGTTATTTTTGTAACCTACAGGGCCACCCCATTCACTCGAACACTTAAAATAATTCACTTATTTTGTTTATAATAACGTAAGAGAACTATTTTATAGAATATTCTGATGCATTTCTATGTCATAGTATATGATATGTATGTAAAATTATTTTGATTCTTTGTACGTGTGTAAAATGTGAGCGAAACAAATCTTCAATATTGGACAATAAATTAAAATTGAAATAGAATTAATAATTGTATTGTTTACATTTTCCCATTATGGCTTTCGTTTCTTTCATGCGACTTACTCTGATGATTGAAAGACGAAAAGCTTGGAAAGATGGCACATTATCGGGGATAATTTATTCACCCATTCGACGATGTCGATGTCTATTTCCACACGTTTACAATTTTGTAGCGAGTCAAGATCAGTACATCGATGAGTTTTTCCTATTGAATCCAGATTAAGGTAATTAGATGCGGGACGCGTATGGTAAAATATAATCATGCTATTATTCTTTTAATATTTTTGTACAGGTGAAGGTTATCTTGGATGCTTTGTGGATCTACCGATTGATCGAGTTTTTCCCGATGATTATTTAGTTGCCGATCCAGATATGACCATTTCCAATTGCATCCAGTTTTGTAATCGCTCTATCGCAGCTAGCTATGTATACGCTGGCGTTGAAAATGGAAATGAATGTTACTGTGGTGAAGCCAATGATGATTATACTAGACATGGAGTGGGATTAGATTTTGACTGTCGGACCCCATGTTCAGGTGACTTTACCGAGAGCTGTGGTGGGATAGGATACATAGCTGTCTTTAGAAGTGAGTAGACCTATTCTTTGAGATATATCTAAACCTCGCGCAAGACGCAAGACGTAATATAAAACATTGCCAAAAGTGATTCAGTGACTTGTAAATAAACCTCAGTAACACCACTAACCCGCTTTTAAACCGACCGAGGCCATTCCATGCATGTAGTAATTCCACTAACCGATTCTAAAGCCCCCATCACACCAAACTAGTTCACTACGTTCTGGAACCGTCCTAGAAAATCGTAAAACGGGTTGTGGTCGGGGCAGCATGTGTACAAATGTCTATAATACGATCCTAGTTCGTTTGTAAACAGTCCTCAATACGTCCATCTTGTTTGTTCCCCGTCCACAGCCAGTTCATATTAAGTTCAGATCGGGTAGATTAGGCAGTCCAAGCCAGTACGTAGTCAGTTTAAACCCATTTATTAGCTAGTTCTACCTCGTTCCCAATACGTCCAAACCCATTCTAACTAGTTCGCCACTTGTTCTAACTAGTTTTTAACCCGACCACCCCGTTCAGAGGCAGTTCAACTCTTCCTCATCTCGTTCTGAGTGCGTTCGAACGCGCTCATAGTGCGTGTGCAATCCCGTCCTAGCTCGGGAGCTATAAAAACCCAGCGCGTTCTCGCCATTCGTCATTCCCGTTCAACTTCAACGCTTGAAGCCTGGCAGATCAAGACATTCAAGTGAAGCCCCTATCACACCAATCTAGTTCTCACTACGTCCTCGAAAATGTTGCCAAACGAGCTCAAACTGTGTACGAACGGAGTGAACGTATTAGCAACTATTTATGATCTTTTTAAGAACTTCATGGACGGGCTCGGACTGGCTTGGACGGGAAGGGTGCTCTAGAACTTTGGGCGTGTTCAGAATTGTCCCAGTCCTACAATTAGACGGAGTGACAACGTACTTAAAACTAGATGGACCTACTGCGAACATAATTGCCGTACTTCGATACTAGGAACGTGTTACAACTTGATGTGGTCGAGCATCAATTAGCAAGAACGCGCTGGGTTTTATAGCCTCGAACCAGGACGGGATTGCACACGCACGATAGGAGCGCGTTCGAACGCACTAAAAACGAGATGAGGACGAGTTGAACTGTCTCTGAACGGGTTGGTTAAGTTATAAACTAGTTAGAACAAGTTGCGAACTAGTAAGAATGGTTTGGACCGCTTGGAAATGTCAAATTTACCTGATCTGAACTTAATATGAACTGACTGTGAAAGGGAACAGACGAGTTGGACGTATTGGGGACTGTTAATGAACGAACTAGGATCGTATTATAGACATTAGTCCAGTCCGAGCCCGTCCATGAAGTCCTTAAACAGATCGTAAACAGTTGCTATTACGTTTAACACCGTTCGCACACAGTTAAGCCCGTTTGGCAATATTTTCGAGAACTTAGTCAGAACTAGTTTGGTGTGATTGGGGCTTAAAGCGACTCCAACCCGACCGAGGCCATTCCGTGTGGTACTTCAGTCATTCCACTAACCAATTATAAACGGACTCTAACCGTAGCGATTTTTGACTGTCCGCGTATAAACCTCAATCAAGGCATTACAAGTTATTTTAAACCGACTCTAACTCGACCGAGGCCATTAATTGCAATACCTCAATAATATGTTTTCATACCGGTATTTTATAGGGCTTTGCAATGCATCTTGTCATGTGGAGAAAGCTAATCGGAGTTATGACAGAATATTTGGTCTATCAGTCCACTTTTGGATATCCATTGTCCTTAAAGAAGAAAGAAAAAAAAGGCCGTCTCCCTGATTGCATGGTTGCAAATAAGTGACCGAAAACAACCGGGCCAAGCTTTATTGTATTTACATAATATTGATTGTCCAACACAGCTTAAATCTTTGGTCGTGTTTGATATTCGCGTGGTATTATCAGCTATCAACTATAACATGTCATATTCTAAAATATGGCATGTGTAGAATGTGTTTGTATCTCTTGTTTCATCAACTTCTTCTGCTGAAACAACAAATTGTTATTCATTGAACGTAGTTTTCCAGTCAACGCCTCCTCCAACTACGGTTGCTGATACGAATCCTACTACTACAACTACTACTACTACTACTACATCTATTCCTTCTACCTTTGCATCAACATCGGGTCAAATTGATGTTAACACTGGTAAGAATCAAAGCGATCGCGATCATGCTCGTCAACACGGCGGTTTTCAGCGAATTGCGTGCATTTAAAATGTTTAAAGTAGATATTCATTGCTTTTAAAAACTAACTTTATTTCTATTATTGCACAGTTGAAACTTTGATTCGACAAGGTTATCAAAATTCAATGCTTGGAAACATTCGAAGTAATGATTATAATAAATTACAAAACGCTTAAATACAGCCCTGGCATAGCACTTGAGGGCTCTCCGAACGCTGCTGAGATGTGTGACGTCACAGGATGGACATGATTTGCACAAGCAGACGATATCCCATGACATCCCACACATTTTCAGTGCCTGTTTTTTCATCTTCTCTTGAGTTCTTTCTCTTACTTCACTATCGTCAGGCTGAATGTATAATCCATTGCCTCACTCTAAACTCCACGCATGTTTGTCTTTGATGACAAATGAAGCGATACAAAAATAAAGGAATCTGTCGCTTGTAAACAAAATAAAACGCCATTGTATTTCCAGCTGCACACACCGCGGTATGTTCGGCGTTTAATATCATTCCGGGGTTTTTTCAATTTGAAAGTCTGGTTTCTTTGATTGTTAATTAACCCCTATCCTGTGTATTTACAAAAGAAAAAAAAATAAAGTTATCAGAATCGGTTTCATATCCCCTTTTGAATGGTTTGAAATGCTATCACATTTATATACACTAAACTCATTATAATTTGAGAAATAATAGCTTTGCAATCGTGTTCATTTATATGGGATGTCGTCTGCTTGGGCAGTATTGGTGCATTATGTGACGTCATTAAAACATCGTTATTTTTCTGGCGAATCTCTCGTATATCCAATTGCTATGGAGGGTTTTTTATTTGTATTTGTATAAATCACCCAATATGTAGTTGACCTAAAACTTGTACGATGGCCATCTGTTAGCTTATTAGTTTCTAGTGATACATAAGTTAACATATTTGTGATTTTCTTTGAATGTCCACTTTAAGGCAGGATATTTTACCAACATCGCTACCAGTGCTGTAATGTTTTTTAGATTGCGTCGCCTTTCGGTGAAAGCGTACAATAGATGGATTTCTAGTTCATGAACAGAAGCATCATCGCGCGCGTCATGCAGTTGGTGATGCATTGTGGGACATGGCTGTCGACGCTTCGGGACATGAGCAGGAGATGACAGTATACGTAAATCTGAAGTATAGTGTCAGAATACACTGTCTTTAAAGACACATAATTATGGATTCTGGTGGGGAATTTGGCAACATTTGGGTACACTGCTAATTCGTTGTGCAACGAATTTACACAACATTGGGTGGTTCACTCCTTACAAAGGGGTTGTGTTAAGTTGTGTAACAAAAAAAGTTACATAACCTTACACTGTAGATTCGTTGTGTAAAGTTGTGATTTATTTGTTACACAACTTAACACAACCCTTGTGTAACTAAGGAGTGAACAACCCAATGTTGTGCAAAGTCGTTACACGACGAATTTGCAGTGTATTAATTTATAATAATACCTGATAATTCAAGTTCAAGTTCAAGTTTCAAGTTTAGTTTATTTCCAAAATCTGATAAAAATACAAAACAATCAGAAGACCAACAAGAATACAACATAAATATAACATAACAGATAATGGCGGGATCGACAATAGGCCTACAGGCCTGTCTATGGTCAATCCCTTAAGTATATACATGCAAAACAAATCTAACAAAAACATTAACTAAGTAACTAACAATACAACAACAGCAACTACAACGGATGGGTAAAAGGAATGGGAGAGGAATCACCGAAAGTGGCCTCCACTTTCACGATCAACATGTCTTATGTAATGCACTCTGCACTTTCCTCCTATCGCCCCATTAGGAAAAGTCATCATCATATGTTTCGTCAACTCAAAGACTCTCCGAGAGGGGATGAGGGATGGGATATTTCTTGGGGGAAAATCTCATTCGCTGCGCGTAATACTCGTATACCATCAGTAGTATTTCCAACAAGTCTGCATGGTCTCAGCGAATTAGGACATATGCAATCTGCCGACCATATATCTTTAACTTGGCGACGTCTCTATATTTCACACGTGACCAAACTTCACGGTGAACATAAAAGAACACAAATCAATGAACCTCAGTTATTGTATAGTTAGCCATGATATAAAAAGTAAGTTCTTTGGTCCTATAACGTTTTTTTAATACAGAGAAGTTCTTCTACATATTCGATTATGATGATTTTAATAACTGTCAATTCCAGTATACGAAATTGTTTATTAACAAAATAGAACAACTAAACAAAGTAACAAAGCAATGGAAAGGAAGTAGAACTAAGCTATCATCATAATTGATTGTTTTCAAATGTAATTTGTAAAGGGGAAGTCCACCCTGATTTAAATTGAACTTTTATAGAAGCAAAAAATTAGAGGAACAGGTAAGTGAAAGTTTGAGAAAAATCCGATTCAAATTGGATGTTAAAGGCAGTACCCCCCCCAAACAAAAAAGATGTGTAAACGATGTGTAAATGCTATAAATTCTTTCCTGATTTGTTTTCTTCAGATGTGGCCAGCACTCTCGCTGTGGGCATACTACTCGCTTTTGTTACCTTGTATGGTATCATCATAACATTGATGTACCTGCATCTCAGGTGAGATATAGATCGAGTTGACCTTTAAAGGCCACCGCCTCAATCCCCATACCGCACCCACCACTCATAAACACCCAGAATCGCTCCATATGCATAATAATAGTAATACTAATGATAATAAATAAGTAAGTAAAATATGATAATAATAATATTAATAACGATAACAATAATCCAATTCATAAAATAATAATAATAACTTGAAAAATTGTATAGGAGGCGCTTATGCTATAACACAACTTTGTTATATTTCCCCAATAATCTTTCTTTCCTCCATGTCAGACGCTCTAAAATCGCTCTACAGCAGTCAGTCAGTGACAGGGAGGGCCAGGAACTCGACCCCTACACGTCCTTAGATGCAACAACTTTGAAACAACCAGCCTACGAGGACATCAAAGCAACTAGACACGGAAATAGAGGCCACACAAATGCAATCGAGGGGGTAGAATATGGAAATCAAAGAATAGTGGAGCAAACAGCTAGAGTGAAGAAATCAAACTTGGGAGTTGCCGAAGAGAATACTGAGCCGGAGTACGAGTTGCCGATTGAAAAATGATTCCATGAAGTAGGACCCAGAACGAGCTTTAAATACAGTTAAACCTGTCTATTAAGGTAAAATGGTTGTCTTTCTATAGACAGCTTCAACAACACACTTAGCTTGCATAAGGGACACAAGATGCATAGCAATACAGATAGGTGGCTATGAAGACAAGTTTAACTGTATATCATGAGCTCTATAAGTAAAGTTATACATGTAGCGAGTTTGTCAAAATATTATAGGCTGTTATATAATCGTTGATGTTGTTGTTGTTAATTTTGTCATTCTTTTTATAATGAATAGGATATAGGGTGTGTTAGGCCAGTAAAATATCAAGGTTTCGGATAGGATAGGGATAAACTGTGATAAACAAGGATATGATTATTTTTTATTAGAACTGATCTCCTAAGGGAGTTTGATTGAATGTGTATTATTAGCGTATTAAGCCGAAGCAAGGATGAACTTTAAAGCCATACTGTACTAGAAGCACTACTGCAAACTCCCATCTCAGGTCAGCTGCAGCAGTATGGTCCCAAACGAGAAATTGAATTCGTCATCGGAACGAATTAGGTGGTCTGGCCTTACCTGCGCTGTTGGTTTTCGCATCGAGTCCTGTGTCTGCTCAGTGGAAATTGGGTATTGGGTAACGCACTGTTGGTCAGTTGACCATGAGATGGCGCTGTGCATTAAACAGTTCGCTGGTTATTATCATTATAATTATCATTATTATCATTTTATTATCATTAATATTATTACTGTTATTTCTTTGTTGGTTAGTTGAACTTACATGGACCGATGTATCTCATTGATCTATGTGCTTTGCTTACTCTCGTATTTGTCGCCCTCCAACGTTAGTTCTGAATGCAGTCCCCTTGAAAATCAAAACATGAGTCGTCTTTCAAAATACGCGTTTTTTGCACCGTAAACATTTGATACCCTATTTCTATGAAGAAAGGAAAATTTCCACATTCGAAGGTTCGAGTTATCATAAAAAAAGAATTGCCCGTACGCAAGACTAGAAAAAAACAATAGTCAAATGAAATAGTATTGAGGCCTACCGTTTGAGTTTGAGGTGCAAACTCATAATATTATTCCTTTTCAGTATTGCACCAAAGCAAATCAAAGCCTCGTTTCCCGCACCCCCTCCAAATTATGGGTCAACAGGGGTCAAATTTGCCGCAGTTAAAATGACGACATAACACGTGGTCCCGATCGGATTGCCAATATGGCTGAGGCAATGAGCCGTGCTTAATTAATGCAAAACCAAAGTGCATATTGTTTCGGTGCACTCTCCTGGTTATAAATGATTCTAAGTTGTTATTTTTTTTAATTTTAACTTTTTGTTGTCATCGATATGATGATAAATCTAAACTGGATTTATTATGTCAATGTAATCTGAGTTGATTCATTTGATCGATTTGATCTGAATTGATTTTATTTTGATATGACATGACATGATACTTTTTCTGATAAGATACGATATGATTCGATTTAATAGGCCTATGTTAAAATATGATTATCAGGGCCCGCGGAACGGTGGGGCTCGGAGGGCTCGAGCCGAGCCCCTATCTATGTAAATACTGGACCGGTGTAAATAATTTGTTGTTGTTGTGCGAAAGCTGTTCTCATTCGAGGAGTGTGGAAGTGGTTCGGCTGTCTAGTGGGGTATGAATGTATCTCGTTATTTTTTCTAAAAATGGAGGAAATCGGGAGAGGTAACTCGTTATTAATTAGTTGGAACATAAAGATGCCGAGGTGCCAGGAATACGAATCAATAATTTTTAAGAATTTTGTCCTGTAAAAATAAGTGGTTTAATAGTGTGGGAACGAAAGTAGACATTATGGATTATTCTTAATGCACGCTTATATATATATATACATATATATATATTCCTAAAGGGTAACTTAGCTGAACATCTCATATAAAAAAGTGGTCCAATAACAGGACAGGTGTAATTGCAGGACATTTTGCTGTCCAGCTATTGTTTTTTCGTCCTTTTTCTCCTGGAATTCTTGCTTTCACTGTCAAGAGAGTAAGGGGTTATACAGGAAATGTCGCCATCTCGCGATTGAAATAATTTCCAGAAACATAGCTTTCGATGAGAGGACAATACTCTTGCTTTTCAAGTATGGGGTGTATATCATGCATGTGTCAAAAGGGTACTTTTGATGGACATCAAGTTTTTTCCATTTTTTATAGCAATGAATATGGTATATCTTCATTGCATGAGAAGTTTAAAGCAATATGATTATTAATCGTCCCACATAATCAATTTTAATCTGAAATAATCTCAAATCTCAAATATGTTCATAATGCTAACAAATCTGGGGTCCAAAAAGTATGCGAACTGCTGGCTGGGGCGGCGCGGCATATGCGCATGCGCATATACCGTACACGTGCGTACATACCGTGCATGCACGCACCTGCGCTGCAGAAATTTGGTGCACGTACCAAAAGACCCTAGGCCTAACTGTTACAGCCAAGTACAATATGTGGCCGGATTCTACAACTTCAACTTGTAGCTATGACATAACCAATCAGGGCAAGTAAGGTAATTAGACAAGATTGTATGTCATTTTAAATACACATTGTATAAATGAATTATTACTAGTCGTCCGGCCTAGCTATATATAGATCTAGTAGGCCTAGATCTAGGGCTAGCCACGGGCGGCCTGCTGCCGCACTGAGTAAGCCTTGCCAGGATATAGGGCCTACCGCGGGTACCATGGCCATGGGATGCCGCTGCTGAATGCCTCATCATGTATAGACTTAGACCGAAAACTTCAGTCTCTCTAATCGTCGGTTGTTCCACTGAGACTACGTCTGGCTCCACTAGACCTCCGATTACAGAGACTGAAGATTGTCCTATCGGGACTGTACGGAACCAATGGTTCGGTTCGGCAGGACCGCGATGAATGAGATATGCTACGAGATTTTCACTCTTTACATCCTCACACAAGTATTGGGGAATGACAACAAATGTCAGTTTTATTAAAGAAATGACCCAAATCAGATGGTTATTGCTGTCTAGTATAGACTATACTATGAGTATTGGGTCTACATCATGTAAATGATTCATTGAGTGTATGAGACAAGTCGCGGTATGGGACTAGGGACTCACATGCACAGCCCGGGGCACAGCCAAGCCCTAGTAGAGTCTAGATCTAGTAGTAGTAGTAGAGCGAGAAGCCTACACTAGTACAGCCAGGTACCGTACACTAGTTCGATCTTGTGTTGATCTGGATCTAGATCTACAGTAGATGTGGAGTGATTAGCCTGCCTTACTGCAATACTGGCGTGCTACTGCCACTGGTACAGACACAGTGTCAGACATGGGCATAAATCTGTAATTGATACCTAGACCTATACTAGTTCAGGGGGGGGATGATCTATTCATTCACCCCCCCCCTGAACAATAGGTATTACGTAAGGATTGACGCCCACGGTGTCAGTGCTATAGTACATTGCAGCAACTAGACCAAAAGCTACTTGGTTTAATAACAATATTCAATAACAGTTCAACTTTTAAGTTCAGTCTCTTTTTAATTTCGGTAGGGCCTACCGCCTAGATCTAGACTAGAAGTTTACCTGTTTACTACTAGGCCTACTACTAGATCTAACTAGAAGTCTAACGTTAGCAATAGGATATTGGATAGGTCATTTTGTTTTTGTGGGAGATAAGGGGGTAATTTGTACATTACACGCTTATTCAGAATCATAATCATATCTCTACTTCGACCCTGTAGGCTGTACAACTGCGTAGAGATAGTCTACCCCCCCCCCCCATTTTTTTGTAGTACTAAACATAGTCTAGATCTAGACTTTCTAGACTCTACTCAAAATCAAGTAAATATTCATCATTTGTTAAAATAATGGCCATAATTTAAAAGACATGTTTCTTACCTGTTTTGTGTCAATTTATCTTTTTTGGAGTATTTTTCCTAAAAAAGAAGAAATATAATGTACACTTTCTCACAGGATTCATGGCAAACTGCTGCACAGTACAATCGACGGTGGGGTGCATGCGCATGCGTTTGTGAAGTTTATAGCGACCATATTGATGAATTGCTTGGATTGATTTATTGAGGATCTTAAATTACAGTCGCTTACTTCACGCACGCGCGTGCCCCCGCAACCCACCGTCAATACGGTATGCAATTATATTGTGCAGTGCTCAGTTTGCCGTGAATCCTGTGAGAAAGTGTAGGCCTATATTATAATATTTAATTGATTTTGGGTATGTTTTAATAGGGTAGAGTTTATATATGATTCTGAATAAGTGCCTTACATTATTTTAAAGATACAATTTTTTATCTAAACAATGCACTTTGATTGAGTTTGAATTTTTTCAATTAGGACCAATGTTCCAGAGGTTGAGATTTAAAAAAATAATAATTCAGAATCCTATTCTGTGGACAAAGGTAAAACAAATATTAAACCTGTGCTTTACTTTTTATAGCAGTAGCACTATCTGAAGTTTGTGATCTGTTACATCAATGCAATGACCAAACTCACTGAAATTTGGCAAATAGACTAGAGTCTAGACTTTAGCTATATTCAGTAATGTTTGGCAAATATGGCAAATGTGAAATTGTTATATTATCTCTAGTTTAGTCTAGACTAGTCTATTAAAAAGCAATTGCATACACTGCCTTGCAGTTGCTGGTCTTGTTTGTTTATCACAAGGTAACTGCATGCACTGTATTTTACCTCACATGCAGATGAGACGATCCACAAGAAGGACTTGGAGAGATACCCAAACGGAACGAGCAAAAGATGCAGTGTCAGACCAGGATGGGTTTGAGGCTAAATTTATTGACAACTATATTGGTAAGTTGTATTTAATAACCGGTAAACTGGCAACCAAAAGTTCCAAAGGTTCATTATTCTGAAGGTGCATACACGTATGCAAATTGGTATGCCTTGTCGCTCATTACTTAGTGTGTAAATGAAAAAGGATTTATATAGGTTTAGACTAGACTGAGTCTATCCAAAATTTTGTTGCATTAAATCAGAAGGTTCATTATAACAATTGGTTTGTTTATCCAAAAATGAAATAGGGTTTGTTCGTCTGAAAATCTGATAATTTGAAAATGAAATAAGCTTCATTATAAATCTGTAAAGCAATTAAGGTTTGTTAATCCCCAAAAGAAATACATTGTACATAATGTTCATTGATTATCCAAAAATAAAATTCAGGTCATCCATAAAATAATTAGATGTTTATCATGTTTAACTATTTGTGTATATACATGTAATAAAGTACTGACTGAACATGTTCACATTTGGCATGCTTATACATATACCTTAGGCTAGCCTCATTCATAGCTGGTACCTTCTCACAAGTCAAAGGTCAACGTCAAAGGTCATTTGATGTTCAATATTGACATTTTTTGTATATACTTTTTGAGTGTTCATATCTTTTTAATACAGTGACTGATCAAGGAGGATCTGCCGGGTTATATAACTGTCAGTGATGGAGGATGTTTGTGTGTGTGTGTTTGTGCGTATGTGTTTAC
Source organism: Strongylocentrotus droebachiensis (assembly GCA_035222895.1). Classification (NCBI taxonomy): domain Eukaryota; kingdom Metazoa; phylum Echinodermata; class Echinoidea; order Camarodonta; family Strongylocentrotidae; genus Strongylocentrotus; species Strongylocentrotus droebachiensis. The sequence goes on from JAVYIG010007263.1 coordinate 87,588, forward strand.
AGTATGTGTCGATCTGTCCATCAACATACTGTTTTATCGCTTCCTATCTTAAAACAGTGACTGGTCAAGTTCATATTTAGCATGCATGTTATTAGGACCATGCATGCAGCCTTATGACGTTATGTGAAGAATTACTTTTTTTAAAGCAATATCGTCTCAGCTTCCGTATTTTATAAGGATTATAAATATGAATTGTCAGTGTTACTGTTTAATGTAGTACTACATGTACATGTCTCTCTTTCACTTTCTTTTTATATCTTCCTCTGAATCTCAATACTCTTTATTTCACTTTCTGTTTCTTCTTCTTCCTCTTATCCACGTGTACATGTAGATACTCACATGTAGATACATACATGCTGTGCATGTATGGTTTAAAGCACTATTTTATTATTCTTATATTTCATCTTATGTCTAATTATTAAATAATGTGAACTGTCCATATCATTTCCATTTTTAATATTTAGTTTTGTGGTTGGTACTAAATCTAGCTGTTCCTTTTTAAAATCTGTACCCACAGCTCCATTTGATTCACCGCTACATGTAGCTTCAATAACAGCACCCCTTCCACCTCCCCTGCCTTCTTCAATTTCTCCTTCCTCTTCGTTCACATCTTCTCTTTCTTTTCCTATAAACTTTTCTTCCTATACACCTCCTCCCACTCCTACTTCTTGCATTTCTTCTTCTTCCACTTCCGGTAGTTCTCTTTCTCATTCAGTTTGCCTACCAACTCAACCATTTTCTTCCCCAGCTTCTCCACCTGATATTCTTTCAGCTGCTTCTTCCTTTTCTCTTTCTCCTTCTCCTTCCCTTTCTTCAATCCTCCAATATTCTTATACTCCACCTCTCAATCCTACTTCTTGTATATTGCATATCTCTACTCCTCATTCTCCTTCTCCTACTTCATCTCCTCCTCCTCCCTTTTCTACTTCTCCTCCTTCCTCTCCTCTTTCTTCTAATACAATTCCTCTCCATTCCAGTTCTCTTCCTGCTTTTTTTCGTTCTATGCTGTTTTTTTTTGTTGCTTTATTACTACTTCTTCTTTTTCTTTTCATTCTTCTCCTGATTCTTTGTTATGTTCTTGGGTAAACTTTTGGCTTTCATTTCATTTCAATTCATTTACCCCTTTATGTAATTTCTAGTGGGATGGTGGGGGGGGGGGGGGGGGGGAATTGACAGAGGGATTGACCCTGAAATTGGTAAGTAAAAGTCAGTACCTGGATTTCACTGTAATAATACTAACCCTTTCGTTGCTGGCAGAATATCTCGCTAAAAATGTAAAGAGTACAGTACAATTTCCAAAAAGTAGCTGTAAAGACACTTAGCCCTCTGGTTTGTTCCATTTACATGTGGTATACATGTATATGCACAGTTGAGTTTATTTGTGTAGAAATTTGCATACCAGTATAGTCCAGTACATACAATTGTTATTTCTTTTTTGTAGTTACAATTGTCATGTGTATATGCAAGGACTATTTTGGAGTTTTAACTTGTGCTGGTGCCTTAATGCTCACAGATCAAGAAAAAATGGAAGATATAAATGTCCTACAAATGTAACCTTTTGGGACCTGATTGACAACCCATATTCAAGTATACTTTAAAGGAAACCAAAACCCTCAAGTCAAGTAGTTTTTAAATCAAAGCTAAGACAGAATAAAACTGATCAGCAAAACATGTTTGCTACTCTCATGACAATCAATGCGTGAATTCCACAAGAAAAAGGGTTGATGTAAAAACAATAGCTGGACAGCAAAATGTCCAGCTATTACAACTGTCCTGCCAATGGACCATTTTTGGGGGTATACATGTACATGTAATACAGAACTGACTGAACATGTTCATATCTGGCATATGCTAACACTAATAGGTCAGCCTCATCCATTGCTGGTGCCTTTTCTCAAGTCAAAGGTTAAGGTCAAAGGTCATTTGATGTCAATATTGTCAGTATTGACATTTTTGTATATATTGATAGGTTTTTTGCTAACAAGAAAAAATATTAAAATGTTAACTGCCAGTAATATATATTTCCTGACTTTTATTTCAAGCTTACATGAAAGCATTAAACTGCAACAAAAACAAATTAGGCTGACATTTGTTTCGTTTCCATGGTAACAACAATTTAATTTGTGCAACGGAACGGAATGAAATAATCATTGGTTTTTGGAAACTTATCAAAGGTAGTAATCAAGACTGATGTCATGTGGTGTTTGTTTGTTACTGTAATGTTCCACAGATTACTTTGACAAATAGAGCTAACATAGATGGTCGAATTCCATCCCGTCGTGCGACAGGACGGAACAATATGAACTATGTACAATTAATGAGTAGGAAATTCTACAGACTCTGATTCATATGATATAATGTTAAATACAAATTTTGTTGCAAAATAGAACACTGCTTTTGGTATTGTTTATTTTAAGTTTTTTATTTAATGTTGTCTGTAGGGCGTGGAGTGTTTACTTTACAAGCATTTCATGCTGGGGATTTCCTGCTCCGATATAGAGGGGAGTGCATCACAGCAAGAGAAGGAGGAGAGAGGGAGGACTCATACTCCCAAGACACAGGAAGCTTTATTTTCTTCTTTGGAAAGAATATGTGGTAAGTGTAAAATGTACCTCTCTTTTTCTTTTGTACAGCATTTGTAGATCTTACGCATTAATATCTAATATTCTATATCCTGCTGGGATTTTCAGCTTCTGAAGCCACGTCTGTAACAGAGTGGCTTTGGACAATTTTGAAGTTATCAAATGCGCTAATTTTAACCAATGAACGGACTAGAGTAGAGCCGGGTGTTATTTGTTTCATAGAATGACATATATGGATCCTTGTCGTTTGATAAATTACAGGAAATATTAATGTATTATCAACAGCTTCCACAATAGTTTCTACATCACCAACTACAAGAAGCCCTCCTACATCTGAGCAGGAGCTCTTCCTTATCCTTGTCATTACAATCCCAAGTACCATCTTTGTGGTGATAGGAGTCTGTGCAATAGTCTACGGTGTGCGACACTACAGGAATGCTTCTCAGTTCACCCTGCCCAGGAACATTGATCTTAATCGGCTGACGGAGAACCCGATGTACGGCAAGAATTTTAACACCAGCTTTAATCCTCGGTTGGCATACCTAGAGTACGACAGGAATAAGGTCATCTTTGAGAAGGACATTGGAGAGGGTGCCTTTGGACAGGTCTTTATGGCCACCGCACCAGAGCTGGTGGCGGGAGAAGCAGAGACTAGTGTGGCTGTCAAGGTGCTGAAGACGGCCACTGATGAGGTCGTGATGAAGTATTTCAATCGTGAGGCACAGATTATCGCAAGCTTTTCCCACCAAAATATTGTCAAACTATTAGGCGTGTGCTTTGTTGGGAGGCCGCTGTGTCTCCTGCTGGAGTACATGTCAGAAGGAGACTTGGAGGACTTCCTTCACTCCCAGAGCCCTCATCGCTCCAATTATAGCACTTCAAACAGCCCAGGCAGCGGGCTGAAGACATATGAAAAACTCAACATGGCAAAGCAGATTGCCTGTGGCATGGCTTTATACCTGAATGAAATGATGTTCGTGCACAGAGATATAGCCGCAAGGAATTGCCTAATCAACATCAGAACTGACGTTAAGATATCAGACTTTGGGCTGGCCAGATACGTTGGTCACAAAGAATGTTTTGTGGGTCACAAAGAGGAACATATCCCAATCAGATGGACTGCACCAGAAGCATTATGGGATTACCAGTTTACGTATGCATCCGACGTGTGGTCGTTTGGCGTGCTCATCTGGGAGTTGTTCAGCTACGCAGAGCAGCCGTACCTGAACCTGTCGCACGAAGACGTCTTCCTGCACACGCGGCAAGGCTACAGGTTGAGTAGCCTTGAGAACACCCCGCAGAAGGTCCACCAGATCATGGGTGAATGCTGGCAGGCCAACCCTGCAGACAGACCCTTCTTTAAACAACTCCAGGTCTCCCTTGCCAGCTTGGAATGTGAATGGCTAGCCAATGGAGAAGAGACATCGTCTGAATGAAATCTTTGTCCTGCTCTTAAAAACTCTTACAAGTGTACTAGGATGGCATGAAGCTAGACAAATATTAAGGTCCACTCCTTTTTTAGTATCAGTGCATATATCCAAATCTTGATGGAATTATATATTTATATTACTTGACCTTTACACCTAGCTGTCTATAATCAGTGAGTACATGTACAGTATGTATCTTTAATAGCTCTCTCACAATTCTTTTCTGTTAGAATCCTGAAGTGCTGAAGCTTTGTTCATTGGTACTTCCAAGTGTGCATTGGATTTATTGTGAAGATGGTGTACATTTGAGATACAGTGATTCATTCCGCATTTATAAGAAAAGATGTTGCTTATTCTTATATTTGACTTATGACACCCTGAGTGCTAATTACTGCTTATTAAGCCCCGTTCAGATATGACACTGTAAACTGCTGTTTTTTAATATCATTTTCCCCTCGCTGACAAAGTCAGAGGGGATATAGTAACGCTGCTGCCCGTCCTTTCAAAAGTCGTAACAAACATGGTTTCGTTTGATAACTTAAGTAATTTTTGACAGATTTTAATTGAATTTGATATGAAAGTACATGGTATCCAAACACAGCCTAAGTTCAATTTTGGAGTACGGTATGTAGGTCAAAGGTCATAGCTCATTAAATATGAAAAAACAACTAATTATTCAAAAATTTGGTTTCCGTTCGATAACTTTAGTAATGTTTGACTTGTTTTTTATGAAATATGATATAACCTATGCGAAAATGTAGTTTTCATTAAGTAACGTAAATAATGTTTTTGAGTATCCACGTCAAAGGTCACATCTCATTAACTTAATATGCAAAAATTGCTAAATACAGGCCATTTGTAACCTGCGAGGGGATGCTACGCTTTGCATTGACTTGTTTTGTTTCTATTTCCACTCCATTTTATTCATTTTTTCAGCATTGATGCAACACACTCAGACGGTCTAGGGCGTCTCGTAAATGATGGGATAGGAAAGGGTGCGAATGCCTTCATGAAACACATACGTATTGGGACCAATCAAACGGTACTCTGCCTGTTTGCAAAAAGAGACATAGCTGTTGGAGAAGAATTACGTTACGATTATGGAGTTCCTAATTTACCCTGGCGAACTAATTCGAAAACTACAGGCTGTTTTTTTCAGCCTAGTAACACACAAAAAAGCGACTTGCAAAAGGAGAACACAAACAGAGAAGACAAACAGGGAACGGATGACCGGCAAAAAGATGAGCAGATGACTGAAAAAGATAAAAATTCTCACAGCCCAGATGTAGACTATGTGCTAGAATTGGCAGATTCTGATCATCAGCAAAGCAACACACAAAACAGTGACTTGCAAAAGGAGAACACAAATAGAGAAGAAGAAGAGAGAACAGATGATCGGCAAAAAGATGAGCAGATGACTGAAAAAGATATATATTCTCACAGCCCAGATGTAGACTATGTGCTAGAATTGGCAGATTCTGATCATCAGCAAAGCAACACACAAAAAAGTGACTTGCAAAAGGAGAACACAAATAGAGAAGAAGAAGAGAGAACAGATGATCGGCAAAAAGATATATATTCTCACAGCCTAGATGTAGACTATGTGCTAGAATTGGCAGATTCTGATCATCAGCAAAGCAACACACAAAAAAGTGACTTGCAAAAGGAGAACACAAATAGAGAAGAAGAAGAGAGAACAGATGATCGGCAAAAAGATGAGCAGATGACTGAAAAAGATATATATTCTCACAGCCCAGATGTAGACTATGTGCTAGAATTGGCAGATTCTGATCATCAGCAAAGCAACACACAAAAAAGTGACTTGCAAAAGCAGAACACAAATAGAGAAGAAGAAGAGAGAACAGATGATCAGCAAAAAGATGAGCAGATGACTGAAAAAGATATTTATTCTCACAGCCCAGATGTAGACTATGTGCTAGAATTGGCAGATTCTGATCATCAGCAAAGCAACACACAAAAAAGTGACTTGCAAAAGGAGAACACAAATAGAGAAGAAGAAGAGAGAACAGATGATCGGCAAAAAGATGAGCAGATGACTGAAAAAGATATATATTCTCACAGCCCAGATGTAGACTATGTGCTAGAATTGGCAGATTCTGATCATCAGCAAAGCAACACACAAAAAAGTGACTTGCAAAAGGAGAACACAAATAGAGAAGAAGAAGAGAGAACAGATGATCAGCAAAAAGATGAGCAGATGACTGAAAAAGATATATATTCTCACAGCCCAGATGTAGACTATGTGCTAGAATTGGCAGATTCTGATCATCAGCAAAGCAACACACAAAAAAGCGACTTGCAAAAGCAGAACACAAATAGAGAAGAAGAAGAGAGAACAGATGATCAGCAAAAAGATGAGCAGATGACTGAAAAAGATATTTATTCTCACAGCCCAGATGTAGACTATGTGCTAGAATTGGCAGATTCTGATCATCAGCAAAGCAACACACAAAAAAGTGACTTGCAAAAGGAGAACACAAATAGAGAAGAAGAAGAGAGAACAGATGATCGGCAAAAAGATGAGCAGATGACTGAAAAAGATATATATTCTCACAGCCCAGATGTAGACTATGTGCTAGAATTGGCAGATTCTGATCATCAGCAAAGCAACACACAAAAAAGTGACTTGCAAAAGGAGAACACAAATAGAGAAGAAGAAGAGAGAACAGATGATCAGCAAAAAGATGAGCAGATGACTGAAAAAGATATATATTCTCACAGCCCAGATGCAGACTATGTGCTAGAATTGGCAGATTCTGATCATCCGCAAAGCAACACACAAAACAGTGACTTGCAAAAGGAGAACACAAACAGAGAAGTCAAACTGAGAACAGATACCGGTAACCAAAAACTCAGTTCAGAGGTACATCTAGCTGAATATTCTCACAGCTCAGATTCAGATTATGTGCCAGAATCAGCAGATTCAGATGCAGTCAGTGAAAGTTTCAGCCTGCTTCGTAATTCTTTCAAGCAAATCAAAGCAAGCCAAAGTCATCAATGGATTTCAGATGTGGAGGAAGCTGGAAAGAAAAGGACAAACAAGTTTTCAAAATCAGATAACAGCTCAACACATCGTAATTGGAAAGAATTGGCAGATTCTGATCGTCAGCATGGCAGCACACAAAAAAGTGACTTGCAAAAAGAGAACACAAACAGAGATGACAAACAGAGAACGGATAACCTAATTCTCAGTTCAGAGATAGATGAATATTCTCACAGCTCAGATTCAGATTATGTGCCAGAATCGGCAGATTCAGATGTCAGTGAAAGTTTCAGCCTGCTTCCTTCTTTTGAGCAAACCAAAGCAAGCCAAAGTCATCAATGGATTTCAGATGTGGAGGGAGATGAAAAGGAAAGGACAAATAAGTTTTCAGAATCAGATAACAGTTCAACACAATCTTCAGCCAGACAAAAGGAAGAGAAAGATAACCACTTGCTTAGTTCTGTGAAAAGCAAAAGCCCTCATCACAGCTTAGATTTAAGAAAGGAGTCCAATGCAGCAGGCCCGACAAACAGTGATCCAAAAAGATTATGTCCTTTCTGTGATATCTTCCACACCAAGTTGACAAGGCATATTACTGCTGTACACAAAGACAGAGAAGATGTGAAGGAAGCACTAAGATTACCAAGCAAACAGCGTATTGAGAGATTTGTAGACTTCAAGAAGGAGGGAATCTTGAAGTTCAATAAGAAGGCCTCGGGGGAACCTAACCCACAGTTTCAACATGAGAAGAAGTCAACTAAACATCGTAAACTTGTAATGTGTGGACAATGCAAGGGTTTTTACAGTTCACGCTACTTAGGCAGGCACAGAAAAATGTGTGCTAAAGAATCGTGTGCAACAAATCTTGCTGTTCCAGCTTCTGCCATAAAGCACATGGAATGTGACTCTGAAAACAACACCTTCTTCAAAGACATACTTTGTCTCTTTAGAGAGGATGACATTGGGCATTTGTGTCGCACAGATCCAATGATATTGACGGTTGGACAAAGATTGTGGGAAAAGGAGAGGTCGAAAGTTGACAAAAAAAATGAAGTCAAGAAGGGAGTTATGACATCAATGAGAAGATTGGGTTCATTGTATGGATATTTCAAGAGCACAGAGAATGAGCTTGGTTCATATGATAAATCACATGGATATTCATTGGACATGTTCACGCGCAGGAACTTTTCTCATCTAAAGGAGGCAATCTTGTCATATTGTCAGAAGGAAGATGGTGATTTGAAGTATGGGTTGAAGTCCTCACTCTTCTACCTGATCAAAAAGTCATGCAAAATCATGAAAGGCACATTCCTGATACAAGATAAGGATGAAGCAGCCAATGCAACGGATAAATTCACAGAGGTTCTCAATTTGAATCATGATTACGTCTTTGGCGATGCCACTTATGCATTGAATAAGAGCCGGAATGAGAAACTCCGCAAACCAGAGAAGCTCCCTTTGGAAGAAGATGTGCTACGTGTCCGGGAATATGCACTTGGAAGAATGGAAGAGCTCATGAAAGCAGTGTATGGTGTTTACGAAGGTCACCACTTCGTTGAACTTCGTGATCTTGTTGTAAGCAGACTTACCCTTTACAACGCCCGTAGAGGTGGGGAACCTTGCAGACTAACAATTAAGGAATGGAAGGACGGTAACAGTGATTCATGGATAAATGATAATGTTGCTAAGCACCTCAACCCAGCTGAAAAAGCTGTTCTGAACAACTTCAAAATTACATATCAGACTGGAAAGGGCAGGCACTTAGTTCCAGTGCTTATTCCTAAGGACTGTTTTGAACCACTACAAGTACTAGCTGATGATGAAGCTCGTGAGAGTGCAGGTGTTAGAGAAGGGAATGATTATCTCTTTCCTTCAACGCAAGGATCTTCATCCCATGTATCTGGATGGCATGCAGTGAACCATGTCTGCAAACAGGTGCCAGATCTGAAGAGACTTGATCTCATCTCTGCCACCAAGAATAGACATCGAATTAGCACAATCTATGCTTCAATGGATGTCAAGCCATCAGATAGGAAGTACTTTTACACGCATATGGGCCACAGTGAAGAGATGAACACAAACACCTATCAAGCTCCACTTGCTGTAATGGAGGTCTTGAAAGTTGGGGCATCTTTGAGCAGTATCGATGGTAAGTTCTCTATTGTTTTCATTGTATGCAATATGCCATTGACAAACGTGAAATGATTTCTATATCTTGGCATCAGCAAATTAATTTGTTTATTCAGTAGATTCTCATTATAATAAACCCCTTGCTACCAGACAAAAATCAATGTGTTACATCAAAATATTGTTATATCTGGACTGCAAAAACAATAAAATACACAAGAATTGTTGAACTTTGAGACCAATTAGAATATCACTTTAAAACCAGTAATTTTGTTTTAAGAGACTTTGGTAATATCAGTATTGTATAATGAGATTCCATTATAATGAATTATTGATGCATGTCATGTTTAATATTCCTAGCAAGCTAGCGCACCATTTAATTTATCAAGTCAACCTGAAATCAAAGTTGACAGAAGTCAATGATACTTTATGAACTTCTAAATAGAAAACAAATTAATTGGATGAACTTTAATGAAATGGACTTTCAATAATCACATAAATCAGAATTTTAACAATCAGAGAGTCACGTGCAATATCCAGTGTTCACTGGAAATGTCAACAAAAAGAATAAATGAAAAAGAAATCTGATTTGAATGGAAAAAAAATCCTTGATTATTTGTTCAATTACTCCATTACCTTTTAATTTAATTCAACTTCTAAACAATTCCACCAGTGTTTTCTGTATTTTCCCTCACTAGGTGCATATCTTTATACATTGTCAGTATTCCAATATGTTCTATGGGGTTTGAACAATTTATGTATTTATAAACAAAAATGGGAGAGGAATTTTCAAACTCCAATGCTTTAAGGATTAATGTTATTTTCCTTTGATTTTACTGAAAGCTGGTCAGCATTTGGACTCCATACCGCAGGAAAAGATGTCTGAGAATGAAGGGAGCTCAAGTGAAGGTAACAAATTTTTATCATCTTTGCCTGTTTTGAGATTTAAGCCATTGACACATAATTGTCAGCCTTTTTTAGGGTAAAGATTATGTTTCATCTAAGTTTTCAAAAAAAAATTATGCAGTTTTATACATTTTTATGTCGTCTGCAAAGAGCTAGACCATTAATGCTTTCATGATTCTCAATTTGTTTATTGATTCAAATCTTTTATTGATACTTAATGGAAAGCTTTTTAGCATAGCAGTTAGAAAAAAAATGAAGAAAAACAAATCTGTCAACAAATAAAAAAGTTTACGGCTCTTTAAATATCTCCATTTATTTCAGCAAATTTTTCAAATTGGCTGCAATTGACACATTGGTGGACCGTTCTACATTTGTTTTGTACACAAAACGTCCTGCAATTACAACTGTCCTGTTATTGGACCATTTAAAATGAGGTGTCCACCTAAGTTACCACTTATACAGAGTTTTCCTTCACTACATATATCTTGTAATTATTTCATTATGTTTATAGGGTTTGAAAATATTTATGTCAGTATGAAAAATAATGTGATAGGAATTTTCAAATTTAAATGCATTTAGGATTGATGTTATTTTCCTTTGATTTGATTGAAAGCTGGTCAGCATTTGGAAATGATGTCTGAGAATGGAGGGAGCTCAAGTGAAGGTAGAAAATATTTGTTTTCTTTGATTTAAGCCATAATTGACAAATGGTGTCTCATTTCGGTACAAGTTCCTTAACCCCCCCCCCCATTTTTTTAAAAATAACATTTAAATTGTTATTACAAAAAAAAATGTCCATGGTAATAGCTCATTGATTATTGATGTTATGTTCTTTTCTTTGTTTTTCGTCCTGAAGATGATCTAACTGCGAGCAGAACAGATCGGAGAGGAGAGCAGCCAGCTACGCCTACAAGAACTACCAGCAGAACAGATCGGAGAGGAGGGCAGCCAGCTACGTCTACAAGAACTGCGAGCAGAACAGATCGGAGAGGAGGGCAGCCAGCTACGTCTACAAGAACTGCGAGCAGAACAGATCGGAGAGGAGGGCAGCCAGCTACCTCTGCAAGAACGACCAGCAGAACAGATCGGAGAGGAGGGCAGCCAGCTACGTCTACAAGAACTACGAGCAGAACAGATCGGAGAGGGCAGGTAGCTGCCTCCAAAAGTAAGCAAGCATTAAACCCTACAAATGCCTTGTAGTTCTATACTTATACCAACAGTGTAACCAAACATATTAACAAGAATTGAAATCAAACATTGATTAGTTTGAAGCAGTGCTATTTGAAGTGAAATGTCCTTCTGTGAACTTTATAATATGACAAGAAACATAATGTTCCAATTACTGTAGTTATTTTGGACAAACCTGAATAAATGGTTGAATACTAATTGGCTATACAGCTCAAGTTATGTTGTTACCCAGCTTGGTTTTTTAATGCTAAGTCTAATTTCCTTGATCTATTCTTGTAAATTTTGGAAACTTAATGTAATGGTGATATTGAGCTTTTTGTTTGAGCACATCTGTGGCTGCCAGAATGGCTGCCTGTTCCCACATTTGTTTGATATTCTCCGAAATTTGCTATGTCATCAATTTCTTAATTAATAGAACGCAAATACATTCAGTGGACTGAGGGTGAGAGTAAAGCCATTCTAGAACATTTTGGGCAGTACATCCGTGGAGAGGCATCAAAAAAACTTCCAGGTAATCACAATGAGAAAATGTCCTTAGTCCAAAATCAACCCTCTACACAAAGTTTGAAATGTAACAGAAGTCAATGAGTGTTGTATGATGTGTGTATCAAAGTAATAGATTCTAGGTTTGAAACACCTGTCTAATCACTGGGCAGACATATACATTATTGTGTCAATACTTCAGTGATGATGCAAATCTTTCATGAGTGCAGTCCTGACAAAAGTTGACCAGATGAAAAGCATAGAAGGAATTTTGTATCACACATACCAAGCACTCCCATAGTTTTATGCAAAATTTCAAAAAAAGAAAACAGAGGCTTGATCAGTTTGCCAAATATTTAGAGTAGAATAAATGCCATAATGACAGTGCATGGGATAAAAGCAATATCCCTTGTTACACTAGATAGCAATTTTTAGCAATTTATCCCTAACTCTATCTGTCACTCTTTCTCCCATTTCATTATCAACGTTAAAGCTTATTACTGCTGCAAATTCTTTTTGTGCATATGGGTACGAAATAATATTTTTGTTTTGCGTGAGCTACTTTTTACCCTTATTTCATGATGTTCCTACATTAAAAAACCATATTTGGAAATTTGACTGCTATTTAGATGTTTTTAAGGCTATTTATTAAACTGTTTTTGTCCCTTTAGGGCAAAATCACCCATAGCTCATGTATTTCCTACACTGATACCAATTGTCAATTTCTCATGTAATTGTACAGTAAGTACGGTAGTCATATTATTGATGATGAGAGAAATGTGTACCATTATTTACATTTTTAACCAGGCCTCCGAGAACTAGAGGAATTTGTGAGCAAGGAGCATGTGCCGTATGACTGTTTGACAATCAAGACAAAGATTTTCAATGAACGCAACAAAAGACAACGTCTGGAAAAGCAAAGGTCCTTTGATATGAACATGTAGGTTTAAGATATGATGTTGTTTACGGTGAAGGGTATAACTTTTGAATTGTTATCGTTTCTGGTTGTGCAAGTTTATCCATGTAATAGAATTTCTCAATGTTTTCCCTTGCAAGTCGCCTAGTAGGAGCTGTCTTGGGTAGCATAGCCAAGTTTTGTGGAAACATTTTGGCTGCCACTTATTTACTCTAAAAGTGGAGGTTTTTTTTGGCACTTTTTTAACTCAATCTTACGCTTTAAACAAATAGTTTATGGCAATTATTGTCTTACATTGAATATATTCACTGGCTTTCAAATAATAGTGCCATATACCGGTAAGTTATGATACCTAACTCAAGTTTAGATATTATAACAAAGAGTTCAGATTTGTTTTTTCAGAGAAAAAATACAGCACAAGAATGCTTATTATCTCTTGTAATCAACAACATTCCAAAGTGATATGTCCTGTATTTTGAAATTCAGGTAAAGTTTGGTTTACCAAAATGCATGATAAAACTTTTGACAATATTGACTGAATAGATAGAATAGAGATAAAGTACTTTTAATGGTAAGTTTCAGATCTAAATCTATCTTTCTAGATCTACATTTTTAAAATTAAAATAAATAGATGTCAATCCCCACTTTCATATGCAGAAAAGTAATAGTGTGTTAGGTAATTCTTTCAAGTTTTTCAAAGTCCAAGATGGTCTTGAGAAGTTTTATTTGGTAGATTAATATCTGAATAATTTGCCTTCATATATTAAGTCCACATGACCAACTATGTAGAATGTTGGCCCCTCTGAGACAAAAGGTGCACCCTTCACTGTAAGCAGCACCATGTAAGACTCTATGCAACCAAGTAATCGAGCTTGTTCGACCACCACCAACTTGAGTAATCTCATATTGATCTGGGCTTGATCTCTGAAGTCTGTAGTTGAGAGTTCACCGTTTATGGAGAAAATAGATGGCATTTGATTCGATCATATCATTTATAATGGATTAACCCTGCTACAAAAAAAGAGACAAAGTCTATCTTACCATGTACCAGAAACTTTTCAGCTGATAAGAGTGATTTAAATCCCAAATTATATTTTCCAAACTAAACTTGAAAGTCATTTTCCAAGTTTGAATTAATGCATGATCATAGATCTGTTTATCTTTGCTGTAGAGTGTAGTGTCTTGTTAAATCTGATTATTTTACGTAGCAGTCATACAGAATGAGAAACGTGTATGTTAGAACCACATTTGTACCAGTTAATTGTATCACATATGCTTCATCTGAAGCCAAGTTGTTCTGCATTTATTAGTGAGTTATTACATATTTGACAAAGGTCACATCCATATGCTTTGACAAAAGTTGAAGCTTCTAGAAGGTTTACCATCACATATTAATTCATACTTTAATTAATATCTGTCATATTTGAGGTTTTAAAGATGGAGGTGGAGGCATGTTGTTTACTGGATGCAATCAAATTTTTGTTAGTCCATTTTTTTTTCTTTTAATGAAAACTGTAAATGAATGCCTCAGTTTTTAAGCATGTATGTTTTATTAGTAAAAGCTGAAATATTGTATGGTTTCGTTTTCGTGGATTTTTCTAGTCAACCACCATAAAAGTTAGAACTTTAGTGTCTGCTCATTACTACAAAAACGTTGCCTAAATTGCATATGTATCACATCGTAAAAATGCTCAAATTATCAGCAAATCACGTATGCATGTGTGAGCACTGGCTGTGAGCACTGGCATAAATCTGTGAGCGTTTTTGTTCAGGGGGATGATGGCTTTTTCATTCATCTTCCCTGATGAATAGAAAATCTTGCTGATTTATGCCCCCGTGTGAGATTTTTTTGTATTTTGATTCCAGCTCCCAATGCTTCTTTTGTATCAAGAAGAGGAATTCATTTGAGAGTTTTTGCTTTCTTCCAAAAAATAGCACCTGGACTAGCTTTCATGACTCCTTCTTATCTCAAGTTGTCAACAAGTCCATGACTTATTTATGTATTTTTTTTTTGTTGGGGGGGGGGGGGGGGGGGGGTGGGGGGGTGTAAAGTGAAAAAAGGTTATGAATTATGCAATTGTGATACATTAACTCTTACATGTGGATAAGGCTTATCTCCGGATGCTTGCCAAAAAGATGTCACACACTTATCGCTCAACTGAGATAGCAGAGAGTGTCATGAAAGCCGTCCCTGCTTTAATTATTATTTCCTGTAGTATGAACATGAGTTTGTCTGTGAAACCTGTAAAACTGTTCCTAATAAATGCAAAACCCTGTCTAGCAGTATTGGTTAGTGATTGAAAGTTATTTCTACCCAACTCAGAGGGAATTTCATTGTAGGAGTAATATTCATCTAAATAATTAGGGGTATCCTGTATAGCTCATTACATTCAGTGGCTATATTGAGTGGTTATACAGTTTCATGATATAATACATACCGGTACATTTTTTTCCTGTCCTGCCATTTTAAGGATATTTGTACATTGGCTTCTAGTAAGCATACTAATGTAGTATTTTAGTTGTTTTTTTATGTTATGCTTTTATATCTGTAACATACATGCAGGCAGGCTTGGGATGCTCAACAGGCTCGTGCCGGTTGTTAACTATGTTTCCTAGTTACTTTAACAATGGTTGGCATATGGTCACCACTTGGCATGTGCCTGCTGAGCGTCTATATGTATTATATAGCACTTGTACAGGCATCATTCTCCCCCCCCTCTCTCTCTCTCTCTCTCTCCCTCCCTCTCCCTCTCCCTTTCCCACTCCCTCTCCCCTCCCCCCCTCTCTCTCTCTCTCACCCTCTCACCTCCCTCTCTCTCTCTCAATCAAGCATCTTCCATGTTATCTTTATGCTCAATGTTTATTATGAAGGACAGTGTGTTTCTACCCACTCATAACAGTAAGCAACATTTCTCCAATTGAAAGTGAGAAAGTTTACTCTTATAGATGTACAAAACATTCAGATAGTTGCTCAACTATGGCATTATGCACAGTCACATGATCTTCAGGTCAATTTGGGAAACGTTTTTCAGTGCCATTCAGTGACATGGCATCATTCAAAGTGTCATAAATAATATCTTCTTTAATACGGGTTCTTTTATTCAAATTTGGATAAAAGCTTAATACAGACATGCCAACCGTTCCGATTTTAACGGAACTGTTCCGTTTTTGAAGTTTTTATAGCCCTAAAAAACGGAACGTTCCGATTTTGGGGAATTTGGCTTTCCATACATAGCATTGACTACACTGGATAGGCACTTTCACGCACATGGTCCGTCCGCCGCCATCTTGTTTAATTCCGAAACAACACGGCCGCCGTTATTACTGTTTTGATACTAGTGTGCGGTCGTGCATTTTGGGGGGAGCATGGTGGTAGATGATCGTGCGCGCGGCGCCCGCAATACCCATTCAAAGTATAGTAGCGAAGACTTCGGTGATTCAGTGGGCACATTGCAAGTGCGATATACGGTGTGTTGTTGTTCATGAACGCCGGGCCTAGCGGCCTGGGCTGGAGTGTATGTGGTACTGGTGATCGCGGGTGTACGTGTGCGTGTGTAGGATACGAGTTCTGCCGTTTGACTGTGGATTCGAATTTGCCATTCGACGCTTGAACGAGGTGTTTTCTTCCTGAATATTATCATGGATTCACTCAAAAGAGCGAGTACCCAAGGAGGAGATCCTTTGACTGGAAACAGATTTTTAAAAACGTTTTTATGCACATCTTTATTTTGGACTTAAAAATGGTAGGTTCGAAATGCAGTAAGAGTGATTGGGTGTTTGTGTACGTTTTGCGCGAAAATTATGCTGCGGTGTCTTGCGTTCCGGAAAGACCCCCATTTGTTACGGACAAGTATGGTAAATGTTACTGACAGCCATCATATAGGGTTGGCATCTCTGATAATGTATACTGCATTTATTGTCGGCAAGATCTAAAGATCAGTGGTGGAGTCTTGTTCTGCTGACATTGATTTTGACAACCTCATTTACATGTAGCTCAATGAGTTACAAATAATTTTGGATTGTTGACTGTTGTCTGGAAAGTTGAATATTGCCAGTCTCATTTTATGCATAGATCTAGATCTATGTCATGTATAATTATTTAAAAAGTAACTAGACTTAAATGCATCACTCTGCATGAGTGGCTAATTAAATCTATGTCTATTATCTGCTCTGCCTCTGCCAAGGATAAATAAAAATGTGGAATTCACTTCAATCACTTTTTTGTTTGGTATGACAAAAATTAAATTACCCATAAACTTGGGTTGAATTTTAGGGGAAATGGTCCCTAAAATAGGCTCAGATTGCACCAGAGACCATCTGGAAACCCAGAGCTTCCAGGGCCCTAAAGCGGGCCCTGGACCCCGGCTAAAAGGACTTCGCGCTTCGCGCTCGTGATGTGCGCTTCGCGCACATAGTGTACAGATTTCTGATTTTCAAATGTTGGCATGTATGTTAATACTGGAAATCTGTTCCTTTCACTTTAAATTCTGTCC
>JAVYIG010007264.1:0-104677 GCA_035222895.1 Strongylocentrotus droebachiensis
TGTCATTATTCCGATGTATTTTCATTATTATGACTGTTTAAAAATCTGTATTCTTTTTTTAATTTTAATATCGTAATGCTATACTGTAGCTTACAATAACTGTTAAAAAATGGTGGACCTTATAATTTATTGAAAGTACATATCCATCTCTTCCATTTTCTGTCGAACGAATTTGAAATGGATGATTAATATAAAGGTTTTATTTTTTTGGGACAAACAGATATTGCACCCCTATACTCTCAGAATCTCCTGGCTCCTCACACATGAGAGTAACAAACTATAACCAGACTTCAGTCTTGTTGTGTTTGGCCATGCTTTAAAAGGAAGTTTTCAGAAGGGAGATTTAAGCCAAGTTTGAGTGTTGTTTGATTGTTTCTGTCCCTAAGAAATTGTAAGCTTAACAGACGAGGGGAGGGAGGAGGGGGTGTGAAAGGAGAGAAGGGAAGGCCAGAAGGGTGACATGTTCAAGAAATGAAAATATGGATACTGAGCAAACAAAGTGGTATCGTTACCATAAGTGGATCCAGATGGCGAAGGAGCGGAGCCCTCCCCCCCCCCCCCCTTTGAGAACTGCAGAGTAGGACAAATCTTACCGGAGAAAAATGTGTTCCTTCACAACCTCCATGTTTCATGATCCCAAACATTCAAATATGTTTGTTTGTGTGTCTGCTTGGCGAGAAAATTGCTAGTTAGCCTCCGAATTATTAGACGAATGGTACCTAATAACCTTTTTATCCTTTCAAATTCAATGTCTTTTCCTTTGAATGCTGTTCAAATAAAACCCACTATATACTCCAGATCGCCAATGGACCATGATCAATTCCCAGGTATACTACAGTATAAATAAACATGTGTGGATAGTTTATACCCACCCAACAAAAATAAGGATGATGATAATAATTATATTTACAGGAAAAATAGACGAAATAAATGAGGGTTAAGGAAATAATCCAAACATGACTAATGACGCATGCATATAAATATTGTCGTAGTTCTGTTTATACAGGAGGAAATTAAAGGCATAACCTCTCTCCTTCTTTTTTTCTTCTTCATTTTGCTTTGACCAGAAATAGCCTTCTATAGGTGATATTGCTCTTAAATTTTCATACGTAGCTATCCGTAC
Organism: Strongylocentrotus droebachiensis; assembly: GCA_035222895.1. Taxonomy (NCBI): domain Eukaryota; kingdom Metazoa; phylum Echinodermata; class Echinoidea; order Camarodonta; family Strongylocentrotidae; genus Strongylocentrotus; species Strongylocentrotus droebachiensis. Next base: position 1,124 of record JAVYIG010007264.1, read on the forward strand.
AATCATCAAATACCAATGTACAAAATTGTTACTAATTTGAATTCAGGACGTGATCGAGCTTTTTAACTTAACCCTTTCATTTGATCTTGATGTTCTGAAAGTTTACCAGAGATTTACCTAATAATACAACCATGAGCTATAATAAATGCTTAAAAGATGAAATCATTCATACGTAGTTAATCAATGATTTCGTCATTAAAGATCATGGAAAATAAGAAACATCAATTAATCTGAATACTTTAGGTTTATATATATATATTTAAAACATAATACTTCTTTCAAGAGGGCAACAAGTACTTTAAAATCCCAACTGCCCACCCCCTCCCAGTCAAAGAAGTAAAAAGAAGAAGATGAAGAGGTAGAAAAATACTTGGTCTGAAATTACTTTGATTGATATCAAAATCATTAATAATACTTCTGTCATGTGATGATTAAGATATAGTCAGTGGCGATTTGTCTCCCTGTTACAGCTGGTAATCCTAATCTTACCTCAGCTCATTACGCTCATGAAAGTATTTCCAGCTTTTTTATATATATATTTTTTTTAAACTGTATTTGAAAATGACCATGAAGAATAAGACTGTAACAAATATACCTATACTGATCATTATCACTCTTATTTGATTACAATTATCAATATAGGCTTATGAAGGGGTGACAAATCGAATGTAATATGGTCATAGGTGTCCAGTACGTTACAAAGTATTTAAGGAATTATGAATATGTTGATACCGAAGTTATTATTTCACTTGATAGACCATCTTATCTAAACACTGAAGAGTCGGAGCTCGAAAATTGATCATTAGATAAACCACTAAAAAGAAATCTTAGATATGGTTAGTAACGTATGGCACAAAAAAACGTGAGCTTGCCTAAGCATTGATAACATATCCAGGTCCATATATCAGATATGGGAAAGGGGAAGAAGGATTGAGAACACTCCATATGACAACCTTCCAAATATTGCACTATGACCTTGCACATAGAAATAAATTTTAACAAAAATTGTGAAGAATATAAAGTAAGGATAAGAGGGCAGTGTAAACTCGGTCACCTGCGCAATGTCATTTTTTGTTCTCCTTTTTTTCGGGAGTACCTACTTGAGAATGCACCTGCGCTTCAAGATCCAGGGTTCAGGGGCACTCCGATTGATAAATGGTTAAAAAGTCAACAATAGATTCAGCGATAGGGAGAGAGAGAGGGTGGGAGAGATAAGAGGTAGGGGAGGGGTCCGAGCGAGGAAGGTAAAAAAGGGGGAAGAAGAATAGGGAGGGAGGGAGGGAGATAGAGAGAGGGGGCGTGGAGGGAGGGGAAGAGGGAGATAGAGAACGGAAGGTAGAGAACAATTACAAAGAGAGAGAGAGAGAGAGTGATAGAGAGAGAGAAGGGGTGAGAGCAAAACACTTATGAGACAAAGGAGAAGAATATAAGGATCGGTTATGGGGGAGGACAGGTGAATATTATGAAATGGGAAAGAAAAACATATTAGATGAGATTTAAAAAAAAAGGGGGGGGGGTGAAAACGTGCTAGATAATGACCGATGGGTGGTAAACCCTTTTTCGTTCCTAAGACATAAGCGAATTGAGAAAATGGGAGAAATAAGCAACAATTGTGGAGGGATGATCAGTAAAGAGCTGGAGAAGTTGCTCGACGGTTAAAATCATGGAGGGTGGAGGAGGGGGGGGGGGGGGGCGGGGGTGGGTAGCATAGACGCGGGGACGAGAGAAAACCTCTTTTGTTGGTAATCATTGGCAAAGCCATGACGTACATTCCCAGGGACTTGATTCTTATTCAATATTACCCCAAACCCTGGAGGTTGACCTTGGATTCGATCAAATAATGGAAGGATGGAAGAAAAGAACCAGAAATAGAAAAGACGATGAAAGAAAGGTCAGAATAAAGAGAGCGAGAGAGACCAATCTTTGCTCTATAACTCACTCTTTTGGACTGGTCTCACTTTGAATATTACCTTGGAGCAATTTAAGTAAATGCCTTTTGAATGAATGTTATTGTTTGCAGTAAATTAATAAATTAACCTAGTATTGTACATGTATATGAAAGTCATAGCCTATACAAAAACTAGAGATGTATAATGCTTTATTTTCAAATACTTTATAATTTCGGAATTGCTATCCGAAAAAAAGAATAACAAATTCTTTAATATGATCGTTTAATGGATTAATTTCAGATGTTAATTTACCAGTCCCTTCAGAATAACGGAGAACCTGATATACAACCTAAGCATGTTTGGTTGTAGATATACGCGAAATAAATGAATGTTTAAAGTGTGTTCACAGAATTATGGTAATGTATACCTCCAATAATTCGTTCTAATTTTCGCGGGCAAAATGACTTCCCTGCTATTTGCAAACATCAACTCACTTTAGAGGTAGGGACAATAATAAATTATGTACAATCGTCATAGCAGAATATGGATTCCTTATCTTTATACTGAAACATTGTAATGTGAAATTATGAACACCACGGTAGAAAGACACCAAGTGCGACAGAGATTTATTAGGACATCTGCATCAAACATCGAATGAATTCGTTAAACTGGGATTACTTATCCAATTTATTATAAATTAAATTTGAGTTTAACCATTGAGACGAACATAGAACAGGGAAATCCCCTTTAGTGTCTGTATGAATTGAATAGAGAGCATGATTGAGGAGAGTGGGGAGGGATGGGAGATGAGAAAGAAAACGAGTTATTGGAGGGAGGTGAGTTGCGATTGATCCAAAAACACTCACAAGTCCTCCAATCAATCGCAAGTTTGTAGTCTCCCATCTCTTATGTACATAGTTGCGAGGTGCCCACGGCAAATGCTTAAATTGTGCCCCTATCTAAAATTTGAACTTATAATAAAATCTTGAATATTCTTCTAATCGGTAACAAAGAAATAATGATACTATACTTGAATTTCTTCTATAAATTGCACTCTCGATTGAGGGCGCGAAAATTAAAAATAAATCCATACTAGAGTGAGCAAAGCGAGCGAACATTAAATCTCAAAACTATACTTTTAAGCACATTAACCTGGATTCAAACAAAAAACAGCATCATTTTTGTCCTAATAATTTTGTTTTGTGATCTTTACTCCCAAATGACGACCTCAAAAAGCAGTGAAGTCGGCTTTGGATATGAACTATACCAATCATACTCATTGACGATTAAAATGCTCTAACCACGATTCAACACAGGAACCAAGGTGCGTAAAACGTCGATTATTCTTGGTAAATCAACGGGCTTATAAGGGATCGATAAAACGTTTCGATCGTGCCCAAGTGCACACACCAAGTAGTTCTGTTTGCACTTGAATAAATGGCAAGCTTCAGTCAGAATAAAAGACCCCGGATCTATGAATGACTTCAAAGATTTCTTTCGCGTTTCCTTTCATAAAAAGAGCGTTTTTGATCATGATCATCATGTGTAAAATCTCCTCTTTTACACCACCTGAGCAATTTTGATGGCTTTCAGATATTCACAAATCCTCCTCTATTCTTTCTTTTACGATACCATACCACAAATTAATATATCCAATACAGCCTTTTGATCGTAATCCTTATCAACCAAGGTGATAAATGCTATTGTTCATAGTCCCACCTGCGTGTGAATACTTTTGTAGACTTACTTTTCTTATCTTTTTTTCTTTTGTCACAAACGCCCTCAATATTTTCCTGTTAGGAAGCATCTAAATATATCATCGATATTGTAATTCTTTTCAAGTTGTCAATTCATCCTTCTCTGTCCTGAAAAATCAAAAGAATTAGTGTGTAAAGGAATTGAGCTCCACTTGTTTCATGGTGCACCACATCATGAAACGATGATGGATATCAAGTAATTTATCTCATTTTGCTCCAGTAATCATAATGGATGCTGGTTTCAATGTTTTCGAGCAACTGGATGATAAATAGAGTGAAAAAAGATTTCAAAACGTTCAGTTCCTCCCTCTGTCATACCGAAAATAATATAAATTCCAAACCAATTTATCATTCCCGCACTATAGCTTACATCTAATGGTTATTAATGGTCTCTTAGAATTATTGTATATGATAAAAACCTGACAGATAGTCGTGAATTATGAGGATAGCACGGAACAAAAATCTGAAAAATTTGATCTGTTTTCACCTCAAAGCTTATTAGGGTTGATAAATGATAAAGACACCAATTATTTTTGGGGGACCATAATGTGTACGGGTCCATTTTTCCCAGGGTTTGACATCTTCTGCTTGAATATCTACTTTCCCGTTCTAAACATGGCATTTACGACAAAGTAACTGTAATTTCGTTATCAAAATATACTATATTAGATGTAAAAATGACAAATAGGTCACAGACAGACTACTTTATTAATAACAATCGAATATTCGTACTGATTATTTTTAAAAGAACACGTAAACGTGAACGGGACATCTCAGTAGACAGACAGCCCACCAAGGGGATCACTCATTAAAACAAAACACTGTCAGAAGGCCAATGTGTCAGTCCATGTGTGTGTGGAGGGGGAGGGGAGCTGCAGACCCTCCCTCTCACGCCTATGGCTGTCGGTCTCGGGGGTGTCCGTCCGTTTCGTGCGTTGTCCGTCTCATGGGCTGTCCGGATCGGGGGATGTTTATTTCATGATGGGCTGTCCGTCTCGGGGGCTGTTCGTTTCGTGGGCTGTTCGTTTCGTGGGCTGTCCGTCTCTTGGGTTGTATCGGAACACAAATAATAACACTGATAACTTAACGATGATATGTTTTGCTTACCCAGGATATCCTCATATGTCCTCCCTAAGGGCCATTCAGTAATATCACCCCGGCTCAAATGACTGATATAACATACATTTCATTGTCCAGGACATCATTAAGGAAATATAGCATGAATATTATCTTAAAGAAATATGTTAGAGATAATTGTCTTTACTTACTAGTATTTGACGTAATAATCTAGACAGTTTGATTTAAGAAGTAAGGCAGGAAAAGATTAAGAAGGGTCGCTCTTCAAATGCCCCCATAATTAGGGGGAAATATTGGACCAAACTATCATACCATTTTTTACCATGTGATATTTAAGCAAAACTGATCCCTTTTTTCCTTTAGTTTTGATCATTCCGAAACCTCAGATTACACATCGATTCACCCATAGTACTCAACTTTGTCTTTAAACAGAAGTGGTAATAGAGGGTGGCTTGGGGCTTAAGCACCCCTATTCCCCCCTAAAAAATATATTGATCTATTATAAATGAATTTGAGTGAGGCACATGCAGAAAATAAATGTAAGAACGCCAAGATCCCTACCCCTTTATTATTTTAGAACCGCTTTTGCTCCCTTCTTTAAGATTATAAGAGGAACTTTTATGGTCTCACCTGTATGGTATATGTTAAGGCTAGACCACGTGGTACCAACACGCAGGTGAAGGCAGGTCGTTAACTAATTTTGAAGTTAACAAAAGGGGCACCATGTGGAGTTTTGGCGGGTTTTGTCCCTTATACAACTCTTGATCTAACAACGAAAGGAGGTGTTAAACGAAATAAGTTGGGGGTCTGTTTCCATGTCCAAATATTTCTACCGGCTATTTTATGTTATCGGAATTTCGTGAGTCGTTAGCAGACTATATCAATGAAACTAAATACTGCATACATAGGAGTAAGAGGGAGGGTCTGTAGCCCCTCCCTCACACACATAAACTGAAATTACTAATATACGGCCGGTAATTGTCTTCTTGTTCTGGTAGCCAATTATACATGTACATGTATGTGTAATCTTTTATCTTATTCAGTATATTTTGAAAGAACATTACTTTTTCACTTGGCTCTATCATAATAGTGTTGACAATTTATTTTTGCTTGCTCACTTCGCTCGATCGCAAAACTGAAAAAAAGTACTTGGGCAGATGTAGTCGCTCCTCTGGCGAAAATCTGCCCGTACTCCTATTATAGTACATGAGGTTTCATGAAATGAAATGTGACTAGATCTCGTTTCCTTTTATTTACAAATTGTATGTTCCTACCTTTCCAAAAATTTCATTTTTGTGTGTGATTCACAACCCATTTAGGTGAGATTAAGCCAACTTCACATAATAGTCAGGGCAGTATCAGTATATTTTGTGCCAGTAGGAGGGGGAGGGGCGTATGTCTCAAAAATCTCCGACGTGTACAATAAAAAATATTTAAAATCTATCTTTTTTTGTTGAAGTGTCATTTGCACATTTCTCCCTATTGCCATCCCCATATTTAGCTATCGTATATTTTAGGGCATGCAAATTGAACGGCGCGAAATGTAGTTAGGTTGGGGAATATCCATCGAAAAGAAATCGTCAATGAGAACAATCCCGGAATGATGTGCAGGTGCACCAAATCTAAGCATGATGGTGTAGAGCGTTTGCTGGGAAAACATAAACTTGTTCCAAACTCGCACCTCAACAAAGGCACAGCAGAGATGTCGAATAAATCCTGCGATTGGCCGTAAAATCGTGTTTGCTAGAGAGACAACTTTTGATTGTATGGGTGACATTTTCATCAAATAGAGGAATTATCGTTGCTCTATTGAAATGGATGTATTCAAACCGTTTAATCCCCACTGCCCCCTTGGACTCCGTTTTTTTTTAAATGTTGGTTCCATTAAAAAGTGCTTCAAACAACTTGTTCTCTAGATTTTATTGAAAGGGAAATGGGTGGGCGACTGGACTCCCTGCTTTCTTACCTGCTTTCCGTGTCAGAGTGAGTAGTAAAGAATTGCTAGAGAATGAAATGAATTAAAAACGACGGATTGTAAAAATGCAATATATTATTTATTGATATTGGAAGGTCGTTTTATCAGAGGTATGGGGTAGGTGAGGATTTAAGATCTATTCTTAAGAGATTAATCGAGCCCATCAATTAGATTCAAATTATACTTGTTTTCACCTCGCCCATAGAGGCATACATTTTATTTACATGGTAACAATTGTAACCGTAATTAACGAGGGTTGGGCCAAGTTTAATATTCAGAAAATATCAGAATCGGGATACGATGAGATTCTGCCATCTGAATATTACACTGTAAGAACAAAATGTGTATAACTATTCAAAAATGTGTAAATCAAAGAGACAAAAATGGATGTTGCCAGAGTGGGCAAACATTTGTTTTAGAAAATCAGTGCCCACTGGGAGGACGGGAGCAAATGTGAATAAAAGTACTGCTGCCAAAATCAAGAAAATTGACAAAAATTGAAGTTTTTTAATTGACAAATTTTGATGACTGTACTTGTTTCTCATTAAACTGGTCTCTGTTGGCCCCCGTGTGGGATACGTGCTGTTTTTTAACGAGAGTATTTAAATAGCACATTGATCCATTTTAAATTATTACTTTGTATCATAATCGTTATCGCTTGATCGTTGAGTCCAAATTAATTTACAAATGTTGAACACAAGTTAATCAAAGCGCGGAGGGGAGGGGGGGGGGGGGGGGGGGGGCGGATGCTGACCCTTCCCGATAATTTGTAAACTTCCAATACTCGGGCAACTGTCATGCACCTCACATTTGGGTACCGAAGTGGTCTCTTTGTATACTCTTATCTTATCACTTGTATATGTTAATGAAAAAATGATATTGAAAGTTTATTTAAACTCAATGAAGAGAACAGTAGATGTAACTAATAGTGTCAATATTGTGCTCTCTTGTCTCGCTCGCTCGCTTATAATATTGAGAAACTGGTAAATTGATATTCGAGAAAGCGAGTCAACCTACCCGGCAATATTTTTACACGCGCGCCATCTATCTTTTTAATTTTTTAATTTTTTGTAAATCATTTTTGTCGAAAGGTGCTTGGGAAGTCTGCAACATGACCAGGTATACATGAGCGGCTAAGGAGTATAGAAGCCATAACCATGGAACCCTACTCCACCAGTGTGCCATGGTCAATGCCACCGTGAAACAAGTCGTTGTCTGTCTGCTATGCTTGCGGTCATGCGATAGCCCGTCTCGGTTACAGACGGATGTTTGCGGTCACGCAAAGTTTCGCTAAACGACTTTGGTGAATCTTGAATGTCAAATCTATCTTTTTTTTAATACTAAAAGTGGAAGTTACAAGAAGAAAGTTGTGGCCAGTGAAGAAGTGTCATTTCTACTTTTCCCATCGAGCAAGTCAATAGTGTATCATGGATTCAGCCATAGAGGGAAGGGGGGGGGGGGGGGAGGGGCGGGGCACCAAAAATATTAAACGAATGAAACATGTGGAAATTGTGTGTTTGTGTGTGCGTGTGAGTGTGTGTTGGGAGGGGGGGGGGGTTCATGTAACCATCTTTTTGTGTTGCCTTCCTCTCTCTTTCTCTCCGTTTACCCCCGCCATTCAATTGGAGGCACATGCCCCGTGTCCCCTCCCTCGTACTACGCCTCTTGCGCAATATCTGAACGTGAAGCGATGCAAGACCACACCAATATGATTCAAGGAAGGGAGTATTGTGTTTAGCTTTAGGGGGTGGATACAGGATTCACACGGTGTTAAGAAAATGACGATCATACCTTTTCGCTTTGGTGGTCCAACCACAGTTAGGTAGCGGTTATAGGGTATCAAAATGAACCAGCTTATTCAATGTAATCTCGATGTCATCCAAAGAAAACGCCAATATTTACACAAAAGATCAGCAGGATATTCTTTTAAAAAGTTTTGAATGGATTTGCCTAATACATGTATATTCTAAGATATCTTGTAGGACGAAGAAAGACTGGTATGTTTCTCATAACCATACACGTTCATCTCTGAATACTAACAAATGCCATATAGTAATAAGAGGCAAATAATATATTATGGGAAAGATATTATCTCTAAGAAGCTTTCTGGGAACCAAGATGGAAGTACTGCTATATTTTCCATTTTTATGACATTCATATTTCTTTCCAGTCCTTTTTGTCAAAAGTGCATGAATGGTTATACGTCGAGGTAAGGGATGTGATATTTCAGAAAACGAGTCGTTTGTGTTGAATACGCTTTTTGGTCAAGAATTACCAAATGGAGAAACCTATTCCAGACAAAAGCATTCAAAACTTTAAAGTTGACACTTCTCAAAACTTAAATTTTGCGTTGTTCAAATGTGCATATGTTTTCATCGACATCTGTGCCGTTTTGCTCTCCCCGTTTCCTCCCTCTCCCCCTTCCACTGTACGTTTCTGACTTTCAAAATTCGATTAACACAACTTATTAATAAAAATATCACATTCATAAAATGTCGATACAATTGAGTAAAATAGAAAGACCATATCAACGATGAAATTACTGATATCAAGTCTAAACTCATTGGCCCAAATTCACAAAGCAAGGTTTGAGCTCAGACCAAGGTTTGAGCTCAAACCTCCTTTTGTTTCGCCAAACCTCCTTTTGTTCTTTACAAACCAGGTTTGTAAAAAACGCGTAAAACGCGTCATATGACGTACGAAAACCAAGGTTTGTCGACAAACCTCCTTTGACTGATAAAAAATGCTTGGTTTTACAAGTTCATTTAAGCCCCATTTATATAATCTCAAAGCTTTTACGCCATTTTCTCTTATCTTACTCATTTGACTCTGTTTAAGGTTGTAGGTTTATGGTTTGTTTTAAAAAGTTAGAGTCAGACTAGACAAGGTGATCCATGAAGCACTGCTTGTAAATTGGGTCACCTTTAACCTTTTAACCTGCATCATGCTTCAAATCAAAGTGCTGGTCATCACGTGAGATCACGTTTAAACGATATAAAAAGAGGTCTGAAAAGTTTGAAACAACCTAGTCTTCTTTCTCGTGCTATGGAAACACACGTTAGCCATGCAGCCTGATGCAAACGCTTTAAATACGAATCATGGAGTCGGTTTACGGTAGACACAAGTCCCTCATTTTATAGGACCAAGTCCCTACGTCATTTTTGACAATGAACTTTGAAAAGCATTTGTTCTCCCCCAGGGTCTCAGTAGGTCAATAACTTTTACACAGAAACCAAGAGAAGAAGGGTGTCGGATTAAACCCTCGTGGAAAGGGAAAATGGTGGAGAAAAGAAAAGAATGGATGAAGCGAGGAAAAAAAGAAAAAGAAAAGAGATTGAGAGGCAAGGGCCATCAATCACTTCTCGACGTTGGCGTCATGACTGTGCTCGGTAGAATGGTGATGGTGATGGTGGTGGTGGTGTTGGCGGGTTGGGGCAGGGGTGGTGTGGTTGTACGCGAGGGGGTGGGGTAGATGTCCCTAATTCTTGAGATAGTGACTTACACACTCTCCGCTTACACCCACACCACTTAGATAACCCGAGCTATTTTCTGTTTAAACACAATGTAGATACCGTAGTACAAAAATGATAATTATATTCTACGAAAGGTCGAGTGATCTTCACCCGCCTCCGTCATTAAAAAATACCAGAATGAAAGGCTAGATTATAATAATACAAATCAGATATGTACCGGGAAAATTGACATATGCGACATTAAACACTTAATTTCACTAAAGCATAATATTGTAGGTATATTCTCGACGTGTCTATTCTATACACAGGTATATTCCACGCTCCCTCAGTGTGCATGCCATAGTAAAAGATCTCGCGATGCTATGAGCGACTACAACAGCTCGGTACATTATATTTGTTTTGTTTTAATTTTCATAAAACACAATTTGCTATGAATGACAACCATCTTTAGGGTCGTTCTTCCCCAAGTAAGGGGGAGGGGGTAAGAATTTTAGAGGGTTTTGTGTAAATGGTCAGAAAAAGTATGATTTCCAAAGAACTTCAGCATTCGTGAACATTGAATAAACATTGACAAGCTCCTTGTGCAGATATCTGAGCTCATGAAAGCTCACATGTGATATATTTATTTTATTTGTCATTTGATTTAATGTGAGATAAATGATTTGTGAGTATTTACGTGAAAATAGAGCAATATATCTACATGTAGATGTCGAATTTATATTATAGCCATGTATCTATATAATGCCTTCGGTTTAGATGATGAGGACGTCATTGAGTCAAAGTTCAAAAAGCAGACATGAAGACATTGAACCCCACGATAAAAATGAGAACACAAAAATCTACTTTTATCTTGACTTTCGACCCTGAATCGACCTGAGATATACCTTTAAATCGAATCCTAAAACTTTGAACAACCCTATATACGCCATATTTGGTACAATAATAGTCAGATTACATGCGCTTTTTTCTCATCACAAAATCTTGATAAATCTGTAATTTATTATGATTTAAGTCCGAACAAACATTCTTTGAATGAAGATCATTTCTCTGTGTCGACACTGGGTCCATTATAGATGGAAAAATCTTTTCAGATGTGCCATGATCATAATCTTGATGTGAAAGGTTTTGATTAGTATTGTTAGTCGGGGTCCTAGTTTATTGTACCGAGATGATTTCGTATCCAGAGTTATTGTGGCGCGATTAAATAGGATTTTGACCTCTGTCGCATTGTTGATTGAAATCTGAATAACTGCAATTTGTCATTAAGGGCCATTTTGTTGAAATGATAAAATCTATAAGTCATTTTTTCCTGAGTCCTTCGCTCGTGTTTCTGCAAAAGGCATTCATTGGCAATCTTGATTTATGTCCAACTGAAACAGGAACAGAAAAAGTGTGTTATCAGTTTGGACAGAATGACAAATCTTCTAAGTTTGCAAGCCATTCATTTTGTGATATCGTTTGTGGTGTCTTCATCCATTAGATAACACACTTCTCTCTAGCTTCGCTGTAACATGGATGTTGCACATCTAGAATTATTGCCCCACAGGGGAGCTCAGAATACAAATAATAAAGATGAACAAAATCGTACCACAGTCACAGTCGTATGTCAAGTTATCTGACAAGCGATAAAATTAAAAACTCTAAATGCTATCGGAGCATGGCTACATATTTTAGTCATTTTATACTTACACATTTTTCCAGAGCGGGGGCGGGGCTGCCACCGTTTTACTAGATCTCCCAATGTACTGACCCAATTTCAGGCTTTCCTTGAGATCAACTGAGGATATTATGTTATAACCGTGAAGTAACTGATATTGGAAAGATCATGATTAACTATACGAGTCTCGATCAATATTAACGCATCACCTATACACCAATGTGGAATATTAATCACCATAATAATGATAATAACAATAATAATAATAATGATGATAATAATGATTATAATAATGATAATAATAATGATAATAGTATTAACAATAATGGTATTCTGTGTTTATAGCACTTAATACATCGACAATGTTTTTAAGCGCTTTACAGTAATATTTTCCCCCGGTCATGGGATTCAGGCTTGTCCGCACACAATGTATGCACTCCACTCCCTGAGGAGTATTTCATCCAGGCGCCATTTTCTAGACGCACAAGGACTCTGGTCCCCGTATACCGGGTACCCATTTAATACCTGAGAGGACCAGGGCCGTAGCCAGAGTTTGATGTTGGGGGGGGGGGGGGGGGCACATGCATGTAATCGATCGACGTCCTGGGGAGGGGTCTAAAAAAGTTCAACCGATCTTGGAATTTGGGGGGCGCGCGTGCCCCCCCCCTCACGTGCCCCCCCCCCCCCCCGTGCCCCCCCCCCGTGGCTACGTACCTGGAGAGGAGAGTGGCAAAGGTAGAGTAACGTCTTGCCAAATGACGTGAGTGCATAAGGGCTGGGATTTGAAACCCGCGTATACCTTGTGATCTACAAGTCTGGTGCTTAATCCACTAGACCACTACACAAACATGATAAATCGGTAGCCAATGTGTTAACTGATTGATTAATAGATCGATTATAGAATTTACCTTAATGAAATTCAGTGATTAAATTGATTCAATTGTTAAAATAAGCATCAATGACTAATTAAAAAATGTAGTAGACGATGCTTGTGATTATGATATCAAAAGACTATCTTTTACAAAATGTTATTGAACAGGCAAATGATTACTTATTGGTTCCAATAATTTCGACAAATGTGACTCGTTTTCAACAGAAAATGAACTGAACGATTTATAGTAGGCCTTGCATATTATTATTATTATTATTATTATTTATATACTGCGCTTTTCCCAGAGCGGCCCAAAGCGCTTACTACAAGAAGAATCCTACAAAATGAAACTGAAAACTTACAGAATCTTAAAAATCTGGATTACAAAAAAGAAATATTTTAAGTCCCCTTTTGAATGAAGAGACAGATGGTGATTGCCTGAGTATTAAAGGTAGCCTATGTCAATATTTAGATGCAGTTATAGTGAAAGTCCTATCTCCAGCTAGTTTCCGTGTGATGTTAGATGTAAGATGGAGTGGCTCACTGGAGGCTCGTAGATTCCTGCGAGGGGTGTATAGTATAGGGTCAAACAATCACGTACTGTAGGTATTGAGGTGCCTGTTTATTAAGGGATTTATAGACTAAAAATAGTAATTTAAAAGCTAAACGAAGTCTTACATGAAGCCAGTGCAACGAGTCAAGGAGAGGTTTAGGGGAATGAGATCTCGTAACCTGACAATGCCCAATTTTGAAGCCGTTGGATACGATCTAATAATATTGAGTAACAGGGATAGTGGAAAGAAGGCCATTGCATCTGAACGGGACAGATCTAGAGAACGAATGACGCGATCTGACATTGACATTATTTTCTCTATCCAAGAGCACACCTAGATTCTTAACAATGACTGAAGGGCTTATAAATATATCACCAACTTTTAACTTAAGATCTGGTAGATTGCGTAAACTGTGAGGAGAGGCTACTACAAAGAATTCTGTCTTCGAGTCATTCAACTTCACTTTATTAACTAATATCCAATTTCCAATATCTGAAATGCAATTTTGAAGTCTAAACAAAGCAGCAACTAAATCTCCTGGGATTTGGGGATTGAATGAAATTTGGCGTCATCTGCATAAAGATGGTAATTGATACAATTATTGTATCTAATAATATTACCAACTGGGAGAGTGTATTAAGAATACCTCGTGGGCCCTACAATCGATCCCTGAGGAAGTCCAAAATCAAGATTAATGGGTTTAGATAGTTCGCCAGCAATGTTGACTCGGGAGGACAATCCTGTGAGATACGACTGGATCCATGACAGAGCTATAGATCCTACACCTATTCTGCTGTAAACGAACGAACGAACGACGTAGATGGGGTAGTTTACGAATTTGGTTGTGCGCACATAGTACATCTGAAATCATGGAGTTACTAAAGCTTTAATAAGTTCCATGTTTAAATCAACCCCAACTCACGACACAGGGCTCAGAATTCATGTACACAATGCTAATAACAATTATTTAAAAAAAATAAAAAAATAAAAAAATAACGAAATGTTTGTGTTCGTGTAAAGGTCAGTGGGGGAAAGCCGTATTTTAATTTATAAATAAACAATATAGTCTAGAGAGTGCAAGATGCTACCTGCCGTCCATTACTCATAGGGAATGGCACATCTATTGTGTCGTCGACAAATAATGTAGTTGTTTGTTATGATTATTTTTCTTTAAATGTTGATTCACACTTTGTCTTACCAAAACTCATTGGCAAATTTCAGCCGGGAAAATTCATCTTTGTTTACTGCAAGACACCGTATCGATGAGCTCGTCAAATGTGAAGATCTCCCACGCGCAGATCGTGTTAAAAAACATTTCATATCTCTTTCATGAATTTAGCTATTGAAGATTAATTACTAAACCCTAATTATTCATATGGCTGTATAGAGTTTTGTGGATAATTACCTTGTCATAGAAATTAGTAAGCACATTATTCATTGGGAAGAAGAGCATTCGCCCTCGAGCCAGCGCCAGGGACTACCAGCAGCACTCCAGCAGAACGTCGCGCCGCTAGTTCGGGGTGATCCACCTGTAACGTGTAGCTAGAGAGCACGGAGTTCGACGCGTTCTTGTCATCTTCATTAAGCTAGCTAACATGTCGTTGGAAACCACTGATCACAGTCAAACAACTACCACACCATCAAATGGCACTCTTGCTGCGATGGAGATTCTGCATAGCATTTGTGAAGAGGTGAATTATTTATACTAGATCTATTTGTTATTGTTGTTTAGCCTTTAGATTTAGGCTATGGCCCGCCCACTCAATGTTATTTTGGATTTCGATTTTGACCCATAATTTCCTAAAAAGGGACCATTAAACTGATTATTTCATTCAAGTTGGTAAGTGGAACTGATTTATTATAGCCTAGGCCTAATTTACAATATAACATGCATGAGGTAAAATGACATTTTGGGGGATTTTGGGGGCAAAACGCTACGACCTGAAATGGCCGTGGCGTTATCAAGGGAATGTGTATAGACGGTTTCCGTCTCTAAAGAGAGAGCCGACCCTACCCCAATAAGAGGCTAACGAACGAAAGAGACGGAAAATTCGGTCTAGGGCCGGGTATGCATGTTCCCTCCCTTTGAAAGCACCCTCCTAAGTCCGGTGTGTGAAGTCGATACGGGCCAATTTTGTGTGTATTACGAGCCGGACTTAGTTGCGTGAAAAGTACCCCTTTACCAGAGATTTGGGGAACATGAATGCGGTCCCTTTGTTCCTGGAGTGGGGGGGGGGGGGGGGGGGGGGGGGTGGTTTATACATGTAGGTGTTTAGGAGTGACTATTTACGTCTAAAGAGTTGGGAGCCCCAAATATGCTTGAAAATTGATGGCAAATTTTAGAGGATGGCAACATTTTAGAGGATGTCATAAGACCTATATTACTACACTCAATTCTGCAAGGATTTTCAAAACAAATGTGTTTGAAGACGAACATGAGAACATGAACATGAAAGAATACAAAACTTGGGTTTTGTGTTGTACGCAGAAAACCTCAATTTTGTATTCTTTCATCAATATCCGTCTTCAAACACATCTACATGTACAGCCTACAGGTGTATTCTGAAATCCTTGCAGTCAGTGATATCCTCTTTCACTCATTAATTTATCAATTGAAGTGAATGTTTGCCATCAATTTTTGGTGCTCCCAACACTTTAGAGAGGCTTTAAGCAATAAGTAGATTTTATAAAACACATTTTGATTAACTTCCAGTTGTCTGCGCTAGGCCAGGGATAATACCCTGTTCTGTTGTCTTCACCATGAAATTTATACTTCCTTTTTTCCTTCAATTTACCTTAGACTTATGGATGCAAACAATACCGTACATTTATCTGTAATTCATCAATTTCTAAAGAAAAAAAAATGTAAATAAAGGCCAGATTTTTTTTTCTGCTATTGCTTTCATGTTTAACTTTTTTTCATTAAAAAATATATTATTTGATCAATGCACAAACAAAAGGGGGTAAAAATCTCTAGTCATGTCTATTGCAACAGATGTCTATGTTTTCTGTTATGACTTTCTAATATTAATTCATGAATATGTATGCTTCAAACAGGTAGAAAAGAGTAATCTTGTTGAAAAGAGAGGACACCTGAAGATGTTGCAACAGACTCCATCCAAGTGGTTTCATCTTGGGACCAATCATGATCTACAAAGTAAAATGTACCAAGAGCTTGGAGAACTCTGCATCAAAGTGGTCCTGTTGTTGATCAAGCAGACCAAGATCTCTCTAGCTAGCTGCCAGGAAGCTGATGGTGAGTTGTGGTAGTTATTAGTCCTGTCAGTCCTGTGGATAGGACTTTATGCCTTAAGTAATTATATTTTCATTCTGTATACTTGTTTTCCTTTTGCATGTAAAGAGGACCCATGTACTGTATATGGACAATTACAAAAAGTATATAATGATAAATGATTATTTACCTGACAAGTACTACTACAGTATAGGCCTACATCAATGGCATTATCCCACTTGAGTAATCACTCTGAGATGGTTCTTCTGTCCAAACAGGGTGTGTGAGCTTTCTATTATTTGTGCACAAGCAAAACTGAAATCATTGTCAAAGAATGCACATTGGGTGAATAAATGAACAACATAAATAGCGATGTGAAGGCAGTTGGGATCTCCCCCTAGTAGATTAAATGAAAGGGAATCACTGGCCGCCAATAAAAAATTCTCTGGTGAACTATCATGATCCCAGAAAACACAATATTACACGGGTTACTCTTGAAGCATAGGACTATTTTTTTGTAATCAAAATTCAGCAATGTGGATTCTTAATGATTGAGCGGTTGTCCTGTCATGGAATTCGTTCTGTTAGCTCTACACTCTGTCTTTCTTTCACAGCTGGTGGTGACCACGACACAATGTACAAGGATCATGCCTCTCTGGCTCATGCAGCTATGGCCATTGTCAGTCTTCTCTTGTCAAAGCTCAGGCCAAACCCTAAGGAAAACTCATCAGTAGACCAAGGACGGATTGAATCGGTAAGGTCCAGTGAAGGACATGGTGAGCAAGAGGAGGAGAATGAATGTGACATTGTGCGTTGCTCACCGTTATCAGAAGGACATCAAGTTGGACACCAAGATTGTCAGCATAGACTCCCAAGATTGGATGATGCCTCCCAAGATAGTCAACAAAACACATCAATGGATGGACCCAAGTCCTCAGGATCCTTTCCTACGATATTCAGAGAAAATGAAGGTCACTTTTCAATCAGACCGACGGACGGCGATATTCTTGGAAGTCTTCCACCTGTTATTCTTGATGAGAGTTCAGAGGGACAACTTGATGACAGGGAGTCAGAGGAACAAGGTGAATGTTCAGACAGGTTGTTACGAGGTGTGATGAAGTCTACAATAGGGCCAAGCATTGTCCTCTGTTCGTTACATGCTCAGAAACATCCATGGACAAGCAAGGCAAGTCTTCAGGCGGGACATGGTGAGAAAATGTTATTTAATTAATGATTAGATCTTG
The DNA here is from genome assembly GCA_035222895.1 of Strongylocentrotus droebachiensis. Lineage (NCBI taxonomy): Eukaryota > Metazoa > Echinodermata > Echinoidea > Camarodonta > Strongylocentrotidae > Strongylocentrotus > Strongylocentrotus droebachiensis. The sequence continues at coordinate 18,853 of JAVYIG010007264.1, forward strand.
TTGTATTGCAAGGGCTTGGTGAATTACATTTCATTAGCATTGTTATGTTACTAGTATCACATTCATTATATTATATATGATATAAAGATTCGTAAAATTGTAAGTTTCCCCTGATACACCTTTCTTAGGCTTTAAGAAGGGTAGACCATCCTGTTAACAACTTTGTTTTAATCACAGCTCTAATCAATAAAGGATAAGAAATTTATGAATTCTTTGAGTTGTAATCACTAAAATTTAATTCAGCGACTCTGTGATTTGCATGATAAGCTTTATAGAATCATCAAAAATCCTTCTTCTTAATTGTTGATGGTGGAATGTGTCAAAATATATATCAATTGATATTGCTAGCACACTAACGAACTTAGCTATAATGTCTTCATTTGAAATTAATGGAAATCTATTTTGATGAGATTAATTAGTAGAAAACAAATCAAGATCTGCTCATAGGAACAATCAATTACAATTTCTATAAAACCAGTGGCTGTGCTTTCTCTGTTTGAAGTATTGAAAAGGCATATTTATTCTTTCTTCTTTCATCCAAACTCTTGCATGCCACTACAGCATTACTTACTCAACTCACCAGGATATGTGGTTGCAACTCAATACCTACTCTGCTCTCTGGCTGCCATAATGAGACCCAGCAACATGATGGCGTAAGTCTGAGGAGACTGATCCCCAAAGGTGCCTTTGGTCTTGCTATTGTGGAATTGAAGCAACAACTCACGAGGAGCGACTGGAAAAAGTATCCTGCAACAAAACATACATTCACCTGGCTGTTAGCTCATATGAAAGTAAGGTTTGTTGCAGTACACCATGTTTGCTCAAATTAACATCATTTTTAATTATTATTTGTAAAGGATCTGCATACTTCAAAGGAAGATAAAGAACACATATGAAAAAAGAAAAGAATATATAACATCACACATTACTTTGCACCATACCAGACAGTATGTGCCACACATGATTTTGGATTGTAAATGTAAACTGCAGCTTGCACATTTATTCCTCCTATAGTAAACTACTTATTTTAATGAATTCTGAAGTGTGAATCAGTCCATGAAATTATTGATGTACAGTCTTATCTGGTAGATTGTCAGGTTCATAAAGTTAAGGAGAGGTGCCTTTGTTTACATTTACACAAATTCTGTTAGGATAGCTTATTCCAGTTAGTACTTCATTTTGACTGTTCATTTTTATTAACTCCTTTCTTTTAGCATCCATATGTAGGAGAGCAGCTAGACCACTGTCTTCCGCCATCTCTTCTCTTTGTCGATGACTTTGAGGTATGGTAGCACTTCTTCCTATCACTGTTTGAGTGATTGAAGTTAGGAATGTAGAAAGTGACATGATACGTTTCCTTTCATTTTGATATTTTGTCTACATGTAGGTATGGTAATATTGGAATGAAATCACCTGTACAAAAATGTAACTGAACACTAAGTTTACAATGACAATTGATAAGATTGTCTTGATGGTTACATAACATGATGTACTATGAACTTGCCAAATTATGTTGGCAAAATTTAAAGCATTCTAAATTCATTGACGACACTAACATATGACTACATTCAGTTACATGTGCTAAAATGTTGTGATATGTTTCTGTCATAACCAGATTTTTAATGAATATAGGCAATTTTCTGATATGGCTTAATTATTTTGCTTTTAATTTTCAAGTTGAATCATCAGTATAGAAGATTCTTTGCACCTATTGTTCTGTTCTAGGGGAAAATAAACAGATACTTTTATTATATGTGCTTAAATAGGTTAAATAGTTTACTTTTGTTTTGTTTTGTTGTGTTTTATTAGATGGAGAACAAGGTACTTGGAATACAGTGCTTGAAGCATATTTTAGAGAATGTGGTGAGTAATAATATATTCAAACAGTGTTTTCAGATGTGAATAGCTTGAAGTAGAAGGGGTGGGGGGGGGGGGGGGGGGTAGCACTTTGCATACTATAACAAACAGGTGACTCCTACGCTCTCTGTGGGTCTGAGATTTCATAATGTGTCAAAAGGAAAACCTGTGCTTCTTTAGAGACATCGTAGATGTAATGGGTCCTACATAAATCCTCTATATTATTATCATATTCTAGACTCTTATGCTGTTATTTTGTGATATAAGTATCAGGGAGGTAAGGTGTAATGTTTGATCTCAGTTAGTGATGTCATTGTTCTTCAAGATATCATCATTGCTATGTTAAAAGCAGCTTGTTGGTGTGAAATAATTGGTATGGTATGGTGTTCATCTGTTCGTCATCATAAACCTTGATGTCTTTAATCTTACCCCTCTGACCCTCTGATTAACTCTAGGACCCGACTGAGTTGAGGTGGTATGGTAGAGCAGAAGTCATCTATGAAGCCCTTCATCCATTGATGTACAATCACAAACCAGACCTCATTGATGTCCTCTATCCTTGCTTCATAGCGACCCTCAAGGTTGTAGAGAAAGACCCAAAGCAGACAGATCAGCCTAGAAAGGTAGGTTATCAAGTTATCTCTTGGGAAATATTCCTTTTTTTTGCCATTAAAGTATGAATAGGTTATATATACATGGTAAACCATAAACCTAATGTAGATATGGTGGATAGTCCATTTTGGTGGTACTTACACAAATCCTATTTTCTTCCACAGGGGAGAATTTATAGTTCGTAGGTCATATTTCCCAATAGAAATAGTTATAACCAACGTAACTCTGTTTCAAAGCATGTGAGGAAACACCCTTGTGGATCCCACCATCCATGTGCTTGTTCAAATCATCCACCAGGACATTATCACACAGTATGAAATATATAAGACTCTTCAAATATAAGTCCCTAATATGCTGATGCTATCATATCCTAACGCCAAGATTTAGGCCTATTAATGCGACGGTTCATTCACTGAACATATTGTTTCCTAATGTATTGTGGGATTCCTCTTGACCTTTCTCGACCTGTCATCATCATCATTCCTCTTCACTTTTAATTGTTATCATGCAGCTTGGGAGGTATGACAAGGCTCTTCAGATAATACTCTCCAACATGGAGGGAGAACAGAGGATATCTGTACGCCAAGCCAATGCAAGGCATCTTCCTTCCTTCATCGTTGCCATGGGGATCACCATCCTCTGGCATATAAAGGTATTTACAAGTATACATCATTTTAGTTTTACTATGAAGGATTAAAAAAAAAAAAAAAATGCTTGATATGTGATGTGATCAAGAACCTGTTTGATACGAAGCCTAAGTTTATGTACACTTTCAGCCCTACGGAACCTAATGTGAGAAATTGTATGTATTGATTTTACTAACTGAAGCTGGGCATTAAATGATTACGGGAGTAATTTTTGATGAACTCTTGTAAATGTTAGCTATCATTCAGCAAATAATAATCACCCCACATGAAACCTAATGAAATGTCAGCATAGTCTGTCATCCTGTGAAATTTGTGAATTAGATCTTTTGTCATGTTTGTTGTTTTTATTGTATATAATTGCATGTATACGATATTGTAATATTTTCAATTTTATGAAAATATTCTTTCACACAGAGATTGGTTCGTATCATCATTGCCTACCTAGAAACAAGTGATGGCACAGAGGAGACTGGTAGAATCCTAACTCTTAGGATACTGCAAGCAGTCATAGTTCAAGCATGGCCTAGGTATGTATACTGAGAGAGGGTTACCATTTTTTAGCTTGCCCATTACTGAAATTGCCTGGAAGATTAAATAGAAGGACATTTCATGTTATTCTTGATAATTTATCAGAAATGGTGATTGTCATACATGTATCATTGGCAAGTATCATTTATTAAACTACAAACATAAAAAGAAATTGCACCAAAGGGCTCAGAAATCTATTTCATTCCTAATACTAGATTTGATATAAGCTGAACAAAATAAGAAAAAATGGTATGTTAGCTGATGAAGTATTCCCCATTTGATGAGAGGAAAAGATAAAGACAAACTTATTGTGTGCAAATTATACCAGAAGAAGCAGACATACTAGTTATTGGTAATCTAAGTTGGTAGTATTGGTTATCGAGGTACACAGTTATGTCTTCGAAAGAGCAATAATTAATGATTAATATTTATTTTTGACAGGATGACGAGTCACTGTTCTGACCTGATGAAATCTCTCCTTAAACTACTGCTGGACATTTCCAGAGGACCAGCTGACATTCCACCTCAAGGTATGACGTTTGATACTCCTGTCTCTTTATGTGCTAAGGAATACTGTGATTGGTATTTTGATATGTAACAAAAGTCGTACAGGATTATGAGCTTAGATATGAAATGATAACACTGAATGGCATCAACTTTCCAAGATGTAGGTGACACGTGTGGTTTTAGAAATCTAGTATTAAACGCAATAATATTCTAGTTTGATTCCTGTGTAACATTTTTTTACATGTGACAATGAATACCCCCCCTCGTCCCCTCAATTTGTTTTTAAAGCCAAATATTTGATGTGAGGTGATTGTCATCATGTTCTTCTGGAAACAAGTCATGCTATTTCATACTAAAATGTTTAGCAATTAAATTCAAACAAGTAATCATACCCTAAAATACCTTTAAATGTTGGTCCCATCTCCCATATTTTATTTTGCAGTGAGAGATACAGTACGCAAAGAGTGCATTGAGTGCATGACGTTGCTGAAGAGGTGCTGTGGTACAGTTGTGGAGGACACGGTTAATGTGCTCCTAGGTTCAAATCTCAAGGACAAGTTCTTGAAAGATTGCCTGGAGAATGTTCTTGAAGGCTGAATGAGCTGTATAAGCATGCTTCCTGTATGATGCCTAGGTTAGAAGGAGAGGAGGGAAAGATCTTATAATGGAATACAATCTTTTTTGTTTATGACTATAATAAATTTGAATGTTTTTAAAGCCCTTAAATGAAATACTTTACAGATATTATTACCCTGTCATGGGATTCATTTACGCACACAGTGTGCACCATTTCCACTCCCCGGGGAGTATTCCTACCATTATTGTCATCGTGAGGGCATATGGCTATTTCTATCATCCTACCAGGTCACCATTTCTCTCCTGGGTATGGAGTGGCAAATATCTTGCCAAAGAAATTAGTTCCGTATTAGGAATCATACCCACAACCTTTGCGTTTCCATTCGATTGCTTAAACCACTCGACTATGACACCTCTACCTGAACCTTAAAGGTAAAGACCAGTTCTGGTCTTGTGATTGCATTGTGAAAAAATCGATCAGAAAAGGTTGATCATCTAGCATTTAAGTATTGGTGTGTCCAGCAGCTAACAGAAATTTGGCCCAGTCTTGGTAAAGTTACAAGCACTGTACACAGAAAGATGTATTTGGGATTACGCGATATCTATCCAGTCTGGATAGATTTGATAATTTACCAAATATATCAATTAGTCTTCCCGGCCAAATTTGTATCATCACGTTAGTCAAAACATATTCTTTCACATGATTGGTAATAAGAGCTTCCATTTCATTTTTTTGAGAGGGGGGGGGGGGGGGGGCGTTTCCAAAACTGGTCAGTGCTTGTAATCACCTACACATAAGTTTACATTTACACGTTCACTAGAAATGATTAAAGCCAAGAATAAAATGAGGTATTATTTTAGAAACTCATTTAACAATACCCCAAGTTTGTGTGTTATGTATCCACACACTTCCATCATCCTGGTACATATGTTTTGTAACGGAGGCTTTATGTTTTTGGATTGTCCGTCCGTCCGTACGTCCCATTCTCGTGATTTGTTATCTCAAATTTCTGCCAAACTTTGATCATGTATGTAACTTGCAGGGCCAATGAATTGATTAGATTTTGAGGTCACGATTACAATCAAACTTGAATTTTAAAAATTGCTTCTGTTTTGGTTTGTAAAATTGCTCTATGACGGAGGCATCATTTTTAAGTTCCATCTAGTTTTACAATAAATCAATCAGTTATGAAGTGAAACCAGAAATACTGTAATGTTAATGTTTACCTATCAGATACACTATATGATTTTAATACTAGCATAAATATAAAGACTCTGACTCAAGTAATCTCAGTTGTAGTATTCAATAGGTCAACAATTATTGCTTCGGATAATCAAAATGATTGTTGATTTTTAGATTAACTATTAAAAAGGATTCCTTTCATTATGATGAGTGTCCAGAGTAGAAGCTACACAATGATATACATGTCTGTGATGATGAATATAATGAATTTCTTCTACAGGACATTTAATTATTTGATGCTCCAGTTCTTTAGTATTGGTATAGATGGTGCAAAATATTTACATAGGATTTCAAGTCTTTGTGAGTGAACCATTATGTAAACAAGAAATACTTTGCAATTAAAAAGCAGAAAGATAAAAGGTATTAGAAAATTTTCAGATTTGTCTTTATATGTGTAGATTGTTGTTTAATATTTTATTTTTTGTATAATATTTTGACTAGAACACATTTTCCATTAGAGCACAACATGTCAACAAAAAAAACATGATGATTCAACAAAGAATTTGAGTTTATCAACAACAACAATGTATCAATGATGATCACATAAAATATAACAATATAACACAAGATAAATAACATTACACATGAATAAGATAAACATTGTTTTACAAAGTCTGTTATATACAAATGAAAGAAAAGATTATGTGTACACTTTTGAAAGAAGATAGAAGATGGCGAGGGGAAGAGAAAAATATGATATATGATAAGGATAGAAAGAGAAAAAGATGGTGGGGCACCGCAGGGTACTAGAAAGAGAGGGAGACAGGGGAAGTAGGAAAAAGGTAGAGAGAGAGAGGGAGAAGGAAATGAGAGAGAGAGAGAGAGAGAGAGGGGGGGGGGGGTACGCTGGCTGCATAATTCTCTTCATCAATATGATTTGGTGATATGGACCAAGAGGAGAGGAGTATAAAAGGGAAACAAGAGAGAGAGAGAGAAGGAGGTTAAGGGAGGGGAGAGATAGGAAAATAAAAGAGGCAAGGGAGGGGGGGGGGGCGGGGGAGGAAAACAGAAAGAGGGATGGGAGAGATGAGTAAGAGAGGGGAAGGGAGAAATAGAGGAAGGGGAGAGATAAGTAGAGAGGAGTGAGAGAGAGGGGGAGATAAGTAGAGAGGAGCCACAGAGAGAGGGGAGAGATAAGTAGAGAGGAGCGAGAGAGAGAGAGAGAGAGAGAGAGGGGAGGAGTAAGAGAGAGGGCAGGAGTAGGAGAGAGAGAGAGAGGGGAGGAGTAAGAGAGAGGGCAGGAGTAGGAGAGAGAGAGAGAGAGAGGGGAGAGGGGGCCGGTCGGAGTGAGTGAGAGTGGATACACCTGCTGCATATAGGTCTTCTGTGGTATGATTGATTGATTATGGACCAAAGGGAGAGGTGAATAGAGGGAAAATAAGAGAAAAGGAGAGATAACGAGCAAGAAAGAGAGAGACGGCAGGGGAGGGGGGGGGGGACTGGCAAAAAGAGGGAGGGGAGGGAGGAGTAAGAGGGAAAGAGGGGATGGAAAGATAGGAAGAGATGGATAGTAGCCTCATGGATAGAGAGGTGAGAGAGAGAGAGAGAGAGAGAGAGAGAGGGAGAGAGGGAGAGAAAGAGAGGGAGAGAGGGAGAGAGAGAGAGAGAGAGAGAGGGAGAGGGGGGGGGGGGGGATTCACATCCCGCATGCAGGTCTGTTCAGTGATGTGAGTTTGTGATTTGGACCGAGAAAAATAAAAGACAGCAATCATTAAACTATCTGAAAAATAGGCTTCTTGGGTTCATGCGAATGCAAATTTGGTTTGACCTTTGCAAGGTTTGTCTGTATTACAAAACTACACTGTTGATTCTGCACGAAATAGAGTCTATGGTGCAATCTGATGGAACATATTCATGATACAATATTAACCCACACCGTACGCATACGATATGTGCATTGTTGTTGGTGGGGATTCCCCACTTCCCGCTCTCCCTATCGTCTGCCACGTTAGTACTATGTTTATAACAGCAGTGCATTACCAAACATATTGTATGGAGGGAATCCTGTCCTGAGCAGTTATTGTGTGATTAATTCACGTTTGTTTGTGAGTATTAAAGTCATTTTATTTCAGAATGATGATTTAGTAACAACATAATGACTCAATCACTGAATTTGAGAGGTGTGTTTGTGTTGTCTAAAGCCTCGGTCACAAATGCCATTACGAACTGCTACGAACGCCAAACGAACGATTTTCAGACAATGGACATTCAGGAAGACAATGGAAAAACAGGGAGATTCGTACGAAATTATCGTTCGTACGAACCTTTGTGACCGTAGCATAAGCTTCTATGGCCAGATATATTGCAGATTTTTTTTGGGGGGGTAATATATTTTATCCTTATTATTATCATTATTATTATTACTATTATTTCCCTCTGTACCTTTATCTCTCCTTAAATCTCTTTTAAATCAGGTGTGTAGGTTTACTGATAGAATGCGTATTTTTGTATTTGATTTGATTTTTACGATACAGTATTTCTTTTGTAGACTCTATGTTTAAATGATATTATTGTCAACGTTTCTTTGTATATTATGTTGTATTATTCTAGTCGTTAACTGACCCCTACACCCTGTGCTGCTGGTCACTTGTTATAATCATCAATAAATTGATAAATTCTGAGTAGTAGTAGTAGCAGCAGAAGTAATAGTAGTAGTAGTAGTAGCAGCAGAAGTAATAGCAGTAGTAGTAGAAGTAGTAGTAGGAGTAGTATAATGATGATGATGATTTTATTAAAGAAAACGCCTATTTATATGTGTGCATTGCATCATTGTTTTAGTTGTCACGTTGTGGCGGCCCCATCAAAGCGCTTTCCTTCCTAGTCAATGAATCTCGCCTGCTTTGTCTATTACTGTTAATTATTTATTCATGTGATGCAAGAATAGAATAAATATGTCTTAAATCTGAATTTGGAAAAAAGTACTTGCATACAAATGATCAGATGACCCCAGTGCTATATGACATTTGATCCTACATGAGGTCTGTTTTGAGTGGCCACTTGCCATGTACAAGTGTATTCCTGTTGGTGTGCAGTCCTGCATACATCTCATATTTTGATATGTAATTTTCTGAATTTGTTTCATAGATTTTTAAATATTTTTTTAAATATTTTTTTTTCAAACTTGCTAAGCTCCACCCCAAAACCTCCATATCTCATTCCCCTTGTGACATCATCTGTCAGTCATCAATGAGCTAACTTGAGAAAGTGGTATGTATCTTTGCTGAAGTCGACCACCCGTTACAATACGTACTCCAATAGCTACATACAAGCTGCTATGTCAGACATGCTGTAGCATCACCAGGAAGACAAAGGCAATGATGATGTATTGTACATTATGTATGGAAGCATGCAATTCTATTATGAACGTGTGCTAAATTGGGGGAAATTAGATACCATTGTCTATTCTAGTCTATTGTTGCTTGTCCCTTGTATGTTGCACACCAACAGGAATACACTTTTATTTCGATGTCATGGGCCCTTTAAAGGGCAAGTCCACTCCAAAAATAACTTACTTAAAATAGAAGCAAATAAATCAGACAAACCAATCAAAAAAAGTTTGAGCAAAATCGGATAATTTATAAGTAAGTTATGAATTTGCAATGACATGAAAAACTTTGAAAATCACAAGACAAATTGGCTACTCACTCCTGAGTCTGTGACATCTATGCCTCACTATCCACTAATTATTGTTTTCTCATTTTGGTAATATAAATTTCCAATTTCCCCCCTAAAAATCGTATTTCCTCACACCAGCATCCAGGTTTTATTCATAGTAATATGTTTTGTGTGGATGCACTATAAATATAAAGTAATTTGTTTCAGTTAAAATCATGACAAATGTGTATTTTGATAAACTACTCATTTAAAAATCAATGATTATGAATAAACAATATTTAAAAAAAAAGTATCGGTTCTTCAAAGTTCATAAAAGATTTTGTGAAATGTCATGCACGCTATATGATACAAATAATATAACCTGGGCAAAGGCATGGGGAAATCAAGTTTTGGGGGATAAAAAGGGAAACTAATGGGATAAAAATATATAAAGTAATTGATAGATAGTGAGGCAATGACGTCACAAACTGATAACCAAATTGGCAATTTGTGTAGTGATTTTCTGATTTAGTAGTTTTTCATACTTTAAACAAAAAATCGTAACTTCCTTATTAGTTATCCGATTTTAATCAAATCCTTTTGGCTCTATTTCTCTTCATGTATTTTTTGCATCTATTAAAGCAAATCATTTTTGAAGTGGACTAGGCCTTTAACATGCATACACCCATTTTAATTTCCCATGTAATCTTCACCCGATCTTTCTTCCTCGACATATTCCTCTGTCAGCCTGACATTTATTCCATCCTTTCTTCACCTTAATATATTATAATCCTCATTACATATCTTTGTGATATATTCCTTGAAGCTTGTCTGTATGTAATATTTTAAAATTTGATCATTAATCTAAATATTAAGAAGCGCATATGATTTGCTTATTCAGGAGATCGAATTCCTATATCAGGGAGACGGAAGGGTAACAAAAGCGACCTCACCGACTTTCATCACCAATTTTGTTGTTGATTGCCACAGAATTTTCGGACTTGTGCCCCTGTGAGATCATGAACTATCTTGGAATTTATAAGTCACTCTATATTGTTCAAGTATAGATTATATATAAATACTTGTCGGTATGGTCCATAGATACCATCAATTCTCGGTCAGCTATAATGCCGTCTACTCGAGCAACCAGCGCACCATCTCTGTCGCAACAGCAGAGGCAATATGGCAATAGTTTCTTCAAATCATCTCAGGAGGGTGGTTTCGGGTTCGTTGTCCAGTGTGGACGATTGGAGTCTGCTCTTCAGTGGTATCAGTGTGCTTCCAGCTGCAGCTGCAACGAAGATGATGCGGTCTCGGCTATCAAGAATATCGCCATGACAACCTGGAAGTTGGCTTCTCTGCACGGGTCAGCGACAGACAGGAATCAGAAGTTACAAAAGGTAAGATCATGGACCTAATCACGAAGGTCCAAGATTATTTGCAAGCCCTGAATATTCAATTTTCTTTTCCTATCTGGTTGAAAAAATAACATTTTTATCCTGATATATTGTCTTTTTTTCTAGCTCGATCGCTTTGCTTACTTGAACAATTGGAAATTAGAATGTTGAAATTCCGTTAAGATGCCTCAGCCCACCCCCTCTGTCTTAGATGTACGTGTACTCTTATGCTGATATCTCTATATTAAGTTGTTTAGATGTTTTGTGTGTTGAAGATGATAGGGTCGGGCATATTGCACCGGAGTAACCGTTTTACTTTGACAAGATATGTCCATTTTGGCATTGGTATCTTAATTCATACTGTCTAAACGCACAGATTTTTTTCAACTTATATTTTATCAAAGGTCATTGCCAGACGTTACTTCAACGATGCCCTCCAGAACTTCAACAAGGCACTTCTGCGTAGATCCTCCAAGAACGCTGCTTGGACCGACCACCTGCGGTCATCCATGCAAACATGCGGGAAGGAGGCCATTGCGTGGATCAACAAGTCTTTCGAAAATGAACAAGAGAAGATGGGTGCCCTTACCGAGACTTTAGCTCAGCTGCCCGATGAGAAAAGGAAGGCCGAAGAGTACGTCGAATTGGCAACCCACCTGTTTGGACTAGGAATGACAGCACTCGGGGAGCTCCAGTATAAAGAATGTTTTAGGTAAGTGTATATGTGGTTGAGGTGCGAGCCAAGATATAACATGTTTACAGACATCGATGTATCATTTATAAATTAATACGCTGTCAATCTATTAATATAGAGTCTTAAAAAGTCTAAATAAAGGATGACCATGTTTTAAAGTTCTGTTATTAAATACGGTTCATTCTTGCAATATAGCCTCACACATGAACATGATTATGAGCTCACCATGTTAGTGGTGAGTCTATGTTTACTCTTCTTTGAGATGAGTAAAATATTTCCTCCTTATTATTAAAACAAAGTTATGTTCTGTTCATATGAAATGGAAAATATCATCTCTATGTTCATGATATTCAACTATTTATTTGATTGACATTGTGTACCGTAATAGCACAGTGGCTACATGTAGTCCTGTTAAAACAGATGTTCCTCAAACTATTCAAAATTAGACTGTTATTGAATTTCAATTTCCTCAAAGTACAAATAACAAATTGATAAAAGCATTTGGCTATTGTCATTTGGCAGGTTCATGAAAGAGTGCTACTTCCCAATACAAGAGGCAGCTAGAACATGTAACAATGATCCAGTCATAATGTCCGATGTGGAAGTTCTCCAGGAAGATGTCCATCAGCATACACGCCTCGCTGAAGCAGGCAAAGCAAGGGCTACAGGTAGGTTGATAAATTCAAAGGTCAAAGGTCAAAGGCTAAATAAATTTTTTAATTTCCATTGGGCTTTTTTCGTCTTGGCCTGATGCTATAATGTCATACGTTAATCTTTGATTTGTTTAAAACCAAGAAAACTATTAATGTGTTTTTTCTTCCTTAAATAAGATATAACTTATTAGATATAATAATTTATACATTCATTTTTTGAAACAAAAAGTCTATATGCCACAGTTGAATAAATTACTTTTCTGTTCGTAGAGTTCCAATGGTTGTCTAGTTTGATTAAGATTTTAATCTTTTTTGTTGTCTGAATTGAAATGTAGTTTTCTACGCTGAGATGACTATGATAACAATGAATAAACTACTTGTATTTTGAACTACCGGTAAAGTAGATATTGAGAGAAGAAGACAGCTTAAATATCTCCTTTCCGATCCATATACCCGTTTTAATTTGTTGAAATCATTCCAAATGATTATGGCCTCGATCTGCAACTAACTATTTTACATGCCAAATTAGAAACAATCGTAGAAATGTTTATAACAAACTTTTTTGTCATGAATGTTTTCTAGCAACTGATTTTTCCCGCCGAATAGGTAACTTGATTATTTTTTTTTTAAAGAGGATTTTTTAAACATAAAATGACGGTGTTCTCAGTTACAATGTTCATGTCCTGTGGTTTTAAACCCTCGTCCTATGTTGCAATGTCTAACAGCTAATGCACATCCGATTGCCAAGTTTTCTAAACAGCTGTTAACCTTGTTTGGACCCATTTCGCAATATCAAATCTACGCCCACCTAAAGAGTCAGGAAGATTTCGCAATGCAGTGGATGGAAATAGATGAATGTCAGAAATCCTCTTTTTAAAAGAATTCAATTTTTTTCAATTTCATTTATTTGTTCAACCATTAAAAAATTGATATACAATCAAAATAAGTTACATCAAGAATTTAGAAGAACACTATGATGGTTTGGTGACCCCAGAGAAAGCATGGCTTATAAAAAGGGGGCCAAATAATAAAAAGGAATGAACTACATTAATGGCAACTTAAAAGTTCATCTGATTTTAACTGAGTTCATTTCAACTTTAGCCGTACTATCAATACATTTCATGAATATATCTGTCTCACAATTTATATACCACATATTGTATTGTATATAGTATGGTAGTCCTTTCATACTTTTCCCTGATGTATCTCTGAACTGATAACTTTTCAAAATCAGAGGGGAATGAGATAGAGAATAATACAAAAACATTTTAAAATAATCTATTTTATAAAACCCTTTCTTGGTCATCTCTCCATTGTGTCCATGGTTACCACTTAGGTGATGCGCTCCTGGAGACAGGACTAAAGGACAAGGAGGAGCTAAACGTGGAGTTAATCTGGTCCATCATGGATTGGTATAGGCAGTCTATCATCTTGTGTAAAGGGAGTGATGTAGAACAAGAGGCTATCGCTTTCAGCAGGCTGGGCAGGGTTTATGGCAAGGTAAAAAGCTGGGCTTTGTTTCACGAACCCATTGTAAGTAGAAGTTCGCCAACATCCCACTGAAATGTGTGTATTGTAATTATTAAACACACGTTTCAATGAGATGTCAGTGGACTTAATTTAATGACGTGATACAATACCCTGGTGAATTATTGATTTTTCAAATGCTACATTCGATTGCGGTGATTATTATATCATATTAAATAGCGGTGGTGATTATGTATGGCTGTGGTAATGACTAAGATGATTGGTATGATGGTGACAATGAAGATGATGATGGTGATAATGATGATGATAATGGTATGATGATGATAGTAGTATGATGATGGTAGTGTGATAATAATTGTATGATGATGATAATAATGATGATGATGATGAAGAAGATGATGATGATGGTGATGATGATGATGGTGGTGATGATGATGATGATGATAATAATGATGATGATGATGATCACGTTGGTGATGATGATGATGATGATGATGATGATAATGATGGTGATGTTGATGATGATGATGATGATGATGATCACGGTGGTGATGATGATGATTACGACGAGGATGGAGATTTTGTGAGCACATTTGAATTCGTGTCATCCGTTTCTGGGCATATAACAATTTCTGCTCAATTTTGTTGGGCATAATCCATAGATAACTCCCTCTCCGTTAAGAAAAAATGAAACAAAAAAAGGAAATACAACACACAAATAAGCGAATTTTTATCTTCTTGTACAACTACTTTTTATTCTATTAACATACAGGTACTGAAGTTAACAGTGAAGGGAAAGGATTGCTACAAAAAAGCCATCGAGCTTGCTCTGAGTATGTACCCTAGAAACTTCCATAACGTTGGTGAGTATACAGGACAATCTCATCAACCTTCACTTGCAGAGTTATTTACAAAAATCATTTACTTTTACAAGTTATCAAAAGTTTTGGAAGAAACAGATATGTCAGCAGAATATTCTTTCGCGAAAACACGAAAGACTACATTTTATAGGACGGTAGTCAAATGAATTCATTAGTTAATGAAGGCTTGAAAAGGTCGGTGGAGGTAGGAATGATTTGACATTTGCCTTGACGATATTAGCTCAGGGCTTTATTTCGTCAAAGATATGGTTGCGATTGAATTTAATGTAACGTGTAGGGTTCGAGTTAGGTAGTCCTATAGTGATGGGTTCAGGATCTACGTTGGTATTCAGTAACTACAGGAAATTGACCGCAGGTTGTTGTATGTGCCATATAATCAATTCCAATCTTGTAGGATGTAATGAATCATAACATTTAATATGGTCGTATAATGATGAAAATGTTGGACATTCTTCTTCTAAATTCCACTACCCTTTTCAGACTGGTATGAGGAGAGCAAGAAATTCGTCGAGGAATTCCAAAGGCGAGTCAACAAGGATGGAGAAGGGAACAAGGAGAAGGATGCGGCACTGGCTGAGATGAAGGCCGACCTTGATAAGCTGAAAGGATTCTCGAGTCTACCAGCAGAGGAGTATGTAGCGACCCTCTACAAGACATGGCCGCCAAAGGCTCCGGGGGCCAAGCTGGATGAGGAACTGACCAAGAAGAAGCTGCTCCTGAAGGCCATCAGTCATTATCATCCGGACAAGGTGGACAAAGAGGTACATGGCAAAAAGTGGTACTACTTCACGGAGGAGATTACCAAGTGCCTCAATGATAAATACATGAGAGAAAAATTCACCGATGTGGACTAGGGCTCATATTCATAAAGGGCTTGGTTAAACATGGCTTAACTTAGTCCATTTACAGTCATGGATTATTTATTGTTACTTTGTTCCCGATGATTGCTCAATATCACCTCACATTACATCGTACTCATTAGCTCTGCAATTATTTGTATGCCTCGCTACAAAGTAGCCGGAGGCATTATGTTTTCGGGCCGTTTGTTCGTATGTCCTGTTCTTGTGATCGCGGTATCTCAAGAACTGATAGATATATTCCCGCTAAACTAAGGTCATGTATGTATCTTGCGGAGCCAATGAACTGAGAAAATTTCAGGATCACGAGGTCAAAGGTAACAGGGCTCATTATGACTTGTATGCAAAAATAGCTTGTGATCCCGTTGATCTCAAGAACTGATGATGGATTCCCATCCGAAACTTGGGTCATGTATGTATCTTGTAGAGCCAATTAAGGTGATTAGATTTTGGGGTCACGAGGTCACAGGGCTCATTATGTATGCAAAAACTGCTCGTGATCGCGTTATCTCAAGAACTGATGTTGGATTACTGCCAAACTTGGGTCAAGTATGTATCTTGCAGATCCAATGAGCTGAATAGATTTTAGGGTCATGAGGTCAAAGATCATGTCATACATGTTTATGAAAGATAATCACGATATTCCGAGAACCTGTTAATGGATTACAATCAAACTTGAATGTTAAAAAATTGTTTCTGTTTTGGTGTGTAAAATGGCTCTTTGGTGGAAGCATCATTTTCGACTGCGCGAAGTCAAAGGTGACGTATTCTTCATTCCAGGCGCTCTACTGGCAGTTGCTATTTCATAAGCTTCATTACTGCTAGATTAGCCGAATAAAAATGCTGAATTATTTTTGTGGCAATATTAGCATTTTGATATTAAATTCATACCATTACTGTAGTTCTGTATGTACTAAAACTTAAGTATGCACGAAGTTATATCACTTCTGATTCTACACGAAATACGATTCCACCATGACCCTTGACGATATCGACTGTTTGATTGATCAACATGAGAAAATAGATAGATAGATAAATGGTATTTTGTTGCATCTTTCATGAATGGCAGTTGAATTACACGAATTGGATTTATACATTGTACAAATTTACAGAGTATTTAGGATAAAGATAATTATTTAAACGTGTCATGTTACTAATGCCTAAATACCATTAACAATTAAAATTCAGTTAATGAACAAAATTATTAAAAAAATGTATAAAACATAATTATATGCCAATATATATATACTAAGACAAATTATACAACAGTTCTTCATATTACAATATTGAATTTGTGGGTATAGTGGTAGAATAATCAAGCAGGGGTATAAACATTTAGTAGTATTTTAAATAATTACACAAATTTAAAAGTAAATAACAATTCAATATCATTAAAACATACCGGTACGATAGACAAAATCATTAAAAGAATGTACACAAGAATGTCACATACTCTAGAACTTTGTTCTTATTAATGTTTTCACTATTATCATACATTATGGTATGCATACAATGCCATTTACATCAAATCACAATAGAGCAATCTTTAGTTTATGGTATTGAAAGACTACCGTACCCCTCCCTCCCTCCTCGAATCATTTACTGGCCCTTTAAGTATCGTCTACAGCTCGGATAGTTCACATCCTGTTCTATGCATTACAAAGGGCTTGTGTTTGCAAACTCACGGCTGGAAAGTGAAAATACCCATTCATGATCATAAAAATAATGTAGTTGAACTTCTTTCAAATTTAATATTGCGGTTTAATGGGGAAAAATGTAATGCTAAGATTTGTGAAGCAAAATGCTCTCTTTACTTTGTTATAACAACTTCTTCTTTCTTCCGGATTGAAAAAAACATGTATCTGCAATTGTCATGAAATAATGGTGTGTCCATTTTAGTGCGATTATATTCATGGGATTTCTTAGTTTTTGTGGGTGTATTTATAGCCTTCAGTCTACAACCTATTATATGTATTTTGTTGCATAGGCATAGAGCTTGTTCAGTGAATCGAAAGTATAGGCATAAAGATTGAAACGGAGGAGGAGCTGATAATTGAAGGCGACGATGACGGCGCGAGGAGGAGGTGATGAGCGTGGACATCAGTGGAGGGGGGGGGGGGGGGGAGGGGGGGGGAGGGGGGGGGGGGAGATGACGGCAATGATAGTGACGATGATGGCAGGAGATGTGTTGGACTAGAGATAAGTGGCTTTGCGGGGAGTGTTGCCCCCTCCCCCCCCCCCCCCACCCCGCGTTCGTCGGAAAGTTATCCAGCGCTGACTGCACTCAATTAAAAGTACTGGTAGTCTGGTTTAAATATTGGGTTTATGATTACGTTGTATAATGGATATTGCTGGAAACTAGGCTCAATAAGGGAGTGTTTTGACATTTGTTCTAGTGCTATGTTTGGTTAATGGTTACTTTATAGTTTATTATATGTCATCAACCATATGGTAACTCTCAAAAGATTTATCATTTTAATGGAAAAATCCTAAGTTCATTTAAAACAGATCTAACAAGGCCTTTCCACATCAGCATTTACTAACGGTTTGCATGAATTTTTATTGCACAAATACAAAACTTCACTCTTTGGTATTGATATTCCACATGCTCCATACATGTTATTACAGGGAAATTTATTTTGAAAAATGTTGATTTATCTATATGACATTAACATTTTCAATGCTATGTTCATAACATTACTTTATTTTTGTAGTTCACAGCTTCATTCATGTAAGTATATACATTTAAAGTGAGAGGGCCGGAAAGAAATCACTATAAATGTTTATATGTACTGAAATGAACTAAACAGATTATCATGATTGATGAATGTGCACTATTGTAGTTAATTGTTAGCAAGAATGTATTTTGCATGGAAGGGGATATCTATTTGAGGCATATCCAATTCACGAGGAGGTGACAATTAATTGTATATTACGTATGTAAGTATGGTTCCTTTATTATTTGTTGTATATATTGCGTTGTAAGAATCAACATTTTTTTTGTCGGGTAAATGTTGATGAATTTACGTCGTATCTATTTTGGTAAAATAATATTCTTAGGGTTTTGTAACTGTTTCCCTCGCATAAACTTTCAACCGAGAGAAAACGCCCTACAATGAGAATAAACATGATATTATCTGATTAGATATAAGTACTATATCTAAATTTTCTTTAAATAAATGTCAGAATGGAATGGAATGGACTGTATTTTCGTATCGTATCATTTTCTTACTTATTACGTTCCTCTTTCAGAGTAAACTTATGAATTAAATTGTATTATAGAATGACATGAATCGAAGGGTTATTGTCTAGGTTGTCATTAAGTGTGTAATGTATCAAGTTTGGTATAGAAGAATAGAATGATTATTTTCCAAATTAACCAACAACTACCACAACGAAGAAAATTAATAGAGTTTCTTAAATTTCTCATCCGCTGATCCATGCATGTACAATTGGGGATACTTGGAGGTCATGACCACAAATGCATAGCGAAAGACAGAGAGAGAGAGAGAGAGAGAGAGAAATCCTAAGGGATAAGCGTTCTCAACAATTCATATTTAAATTATTTACCCCCCCTCCAAAAAAAAAAAAAAAAAAAAAAAAAAACTTTATTTGTGGGGAATTACCAGACAACCCTAAATGAATATCACCAATCGTCAGACCTTAAATTCACTTAGCTCAAACTTGTGCTATTACATTCTGCCATAACCTTTTAACATGTACACACTCCCAGAACAAGTGTAAATATGTTTTAATCTTTTGCTTACAAAATGAGCACAAGTTATCTTCAACAAAGCCGAATCTTAATAAGTGTTCTCTAATATATATTGCTCCATGAAGCAGTTTATATTGAATTTCTCTTAGTCTGTTAACAAGAATAACTTTTCTGGGTCAACTAAATATCTTCCTATATACCTCATTTCAAAAATCTGAAAATCCCTGTCCATCGTGAATCTTCTAAACAAATAATTTTTGTAATTTCTCTATAAAATATTCATAAACCTTCTACGATAATAAATCTCTGAGGAGCTCCACAGTCCACAGTACCGTTAAATTGTATTAAAATACCATACTCTTTTACATCCACTAAACTCCAGTTATCTTTTTTTTCCGCTTCTCAAAATAGCTTCCCAAATATTCCATACATCGACAATTTTCTTAACCCCAAATGTTGAAAATGAGATATTGACCGCATGCAATTTTCAGCAAAATATCTTGAACTTAAATTATTGCATTCAAACAAATCCTCATCAAAAATCATTGTTAAAAACAATTGGATTATTCTTTCTTCAAAATTCTCTCTACAACCTTCTAACTCTTCCCATGCTTTTATCGTTTCTAAATAGAACTTAGGTACTTTGAAACTTAATAACTTGGAATCATAGTTACACAAGAAAATAAATCTACCTCCTACCATCTTGAAGCAGAAATCAAAGTATAACTTCCATCTCATTGATTTTTCTCCGTAAAATAGTCTTTTCACCCACATTACACGTTGAGTTTTTACAAACGAGTCAAAATTAGTAATTCGTAACCCCCCTTCATCATAATCTTGATACAACATTAATCTCTTAATTCGATCTTTCCCATTCCAAATAAATTCAAAACATATTTTCTGTATTTCCGATATGACCAACTTTGGAACCAATAGTGAAACAAAAACGAAATTTAATTTACATAATGCATATGTTTTTAATAAATGAATTTTTCCAAACACCGTGAGGTCCCTCTGTTTCCACCATCCGAGAAGTCTTTTAATCTTACTTAAAATCTCCTTATAATTCAACTATCCTCTTATTATGAACTCTAACGCAAAATACACCCCCAAAATCTTAATTTCTTTAACCAATTTCCCAAAGGGAAGTATTTCTGATTGATCTCTGTTTTTCCCCAATTTCATATTATTTTTTCCGCATTAACCCGTAAACCACGTATTTTCTTAAACAACGTCAGAATCTCCTTTACTCTTTCTACAGATTCTTTATTTCTAACAAAATTGTCATATCATCTGCATATAAAACTCATTTGACTTCAATTCCTCCAGTAACGCCTTTAATGACCTCATCATTCCTCACTACTGTTGCCAATATTTCAATAGCGAGAAAAACCCAATTACGCACTCACATACACTTTTGATATAGTTTTTTTGTAACTTTGTTGTATTCCTCCAAATGTGTTTGACAAACAAAAACATGCAAATAAAATAATCGTTTTCAATATTAATTGCTTTTACATAAACATAATTAAACAAAACCTCATTTGCAGTATACATAACTGAGCAACAAAATCAAACTTAAAGGTAAAGACCGGTAATGGTAAAATTGCGGTTGAACCTAAATTCGCAAAAAAAAAAAAAAAAAAAGCAGAAATATATGCCCTATTGTTCAATGTTGAAGTACATTCGAGATATCTATCCAGGTCGGATCGATATGATAATTTACTAAATATATCCATTGATAGGCGGTTTCCCTGCAAAATTTGTATCATCACGTATTAGTCAAAACATATTCTTTCACATGATTGGTAAAAAGAGCTTCCATTTCATTTTTCGAAAGGGGGGGGGGGGGGGGTTTCCAAAACTGGTCTTTACCTTTAGAGTACATAAACATAATTTATTAATCAATTGTACATGTTATTCACTTATTTAAAAAAACTTACACGATTCTGGAGGTGTGCGCACGCACAACAGCATACTATATAGGTGCCAAAGTTAGGTGACCTCGCTTTGAGTAGTCTACAACTCGAATAGTTCCGACTCTATGTAGTTCCGACTTACAAGGGTCTGTAGCTGCAAACTAGTGGTTGACTTTGGGAAAACCCGCTGTCCTTATATCGGAGGGTACGTTTATGCTCAGCTTTTTCTGGCCAGAATGAGGCATTTGTTACGCGTTTAGTTCAAAACACGGTTGCGTCCTTACTCATTTTTGTAGAATCACAGAAAAACGGCGATCGTATTCGCCAATCGTAAACTCACAAAAAGGTGCGTTTTGGATCGGCGATTCTGGGGAAGCATAAACGCACAATTTTTTTAACGTGTTTAAATGGGGTCAACGTAGCATGCGCAGTGCAGACTTTGCACTGCACTTCTCTGGTTCCTCCAGGCATGATTCTGGCTCTGAGCCAGAATCATACCTGGATGAGCCAGAGAAGTGAGCATAAACAGTACACCGTGGAACTGCGATTACAATGAGCGTTTCAAATCGCTTATTCTGCCTTCAAAATTGAGCATAAACTTACCCAGAGTACATTATAGTCTTTTCTATAGTAATCTGATATGGACAATATATAGCGGGTTTTCCCAAAGTCATTATATTTTGCGCAATACGTGTAGCAAATGCTCTATAATTATGTCATGTTTGTATATTTATTTTTTGGAAACACATTCAGATCAATACTATATTCTGCTACGACAAGAAAGAGATCTATACTTGTTTGTCAATCTTTTACATTGTATTCCTCATTTTGATGAAATACGACCCGGCGGTCTTCAAGCTGTATAGTGATATTATTCTTTATCTGCATAGGTTGAGGAAACAGGGATTTATTAGATTTATCTTGAAGCAGAAACATCACCATGTCACAAGGCAGAAAGAAGAGTAATCGTGATTCTAAAAAATTCATAGCATCGGAAGTCACTGGAGTAGTAAAGCGGTATAATGACACAGGCGGCTATGGCTTCATAACGCCGGATGATACATATAGGGATGCATTTTTCCACATCTCTGCAGTTTCAAAAAATATTCGACGACGGGGTGACCCAATACGAGTTGGAGATGAGGTGATATATAATTTGTATCTAGCTCCGAAAGGATACAGGGCAGAATCGGTTCGCATTTTGAATCATGTGGACATTTCTGACTCGGATGATACTGACAGTGATGATTACGAGTCATGTCATGATTACAGCAGCAATGAGGAGAACGATACAGCAAATGTAAACGTGAAAACGGAGAGTGCCAGTAAATTTGTTCCAGTTTTTAACACTAATAAGCGGACGGCATTTCAGACCAATCGGAATGGATCTGAATTCACATATCCGCAGTCTAGTTTCTCGTTTCAAAGAACACAACAGGGAAGCACTGGTACTGAGTCAAAGCCACAAACAACTACAGGCGCAACCGGAAAACCTTATTCTTTTTTCAATCAATCAAAAACTTCAAGTGATCCTAAGAAAGGAGCTGATGTCAACAAGAATCCCCTTTACACTGGAGCTTCATTCCCGCGAAATGGTGCGTCGTCTCAAAGAGGCAGCATGGGAACTGATACCAACACCAATAAGTCAGATACTGAGGGAAAAAATCCTGACGCGATACCGAAACCAAAATCTGCTCCACGTACATATTCCCCTTTTGATACCAAGAAAGGAGATGATATCCGCAGGTATCCACGTTTCCACGTTGACTCTTCTTATCGCACAGGTGTCTCGTCGGAAGGAAGTAGCAAGGGGACACAGAACACCACCTACACCAAATGTAATACCGGTGCGAACAACACTGACACTTATCCAAACCTGCAGCGAGATCAACGCTCAACGACGTACAGTTATTCATACGCTGATGGATCGAACCGTTTCGGTGTTCCGGTGAAGAACACCAGCAGGGAGTCTTTCGGCTCTGGTGTCTGTAAGCAGCAGATGCCCACCAGAAGTGTTCCCGGTGATGGTGGGAGTGCCAAACCTGCTGGCGATTCGAAAGAGGGAACAAAAGGCGGCGGAACCAATGCTGACCACGTCAAGTCAACGAAAGGAACTACTATCGATGAGTTACTCAATAATGCCAAGCAACAGACGAAAGGAACTACTGCGTCCAAGGATAGCCAATCTACAGGTGAGCATACGAAATATCAACGAAGGAAATTCCGAATTCCTGACCCTTGATTCTAATGTTAGATGCTTTTGGTTACATTCACATTGTACATACTTTCTTGACTAGAACTTTATTAACTCTTATCTCCATAAGTTTTGTACCAAGTTTTAGGGACAGTCCTTGATATTCTTCACAGTGACACGATTAGATTGAGATAACTCACATGTTATTCAGTTCTATTCAGAACTCGACCTTCTCTTTAAATGCTTCTCCTTTCCTGTAACTATTATGGAATAAGATGATTTTCCTTTAAATTCATTTGCTAGGTTCTGGTAATATGTTTAAAGCAGACACTGAGAAGAACCCTTCAACTACTCTCTCAAGTTTTAGCAGGGCGAGAGGCAACGCGTTTTTCAGGTTGGCTCGAGACCAATATTTTGACATGGTCAAATCTATGAGTTACAAGGTATTTATTGATTTCTATATCAGTTGTCTATCTTTTTTCAAACATACATATTCAGGTGCATTAATGTGACATTTACATTTGTAAACATTTACATGAATACCCTTTTCCAATATACAGTACATTAAAGAAAATATAAAAAAAAGAAAACAAAAAAAGTTAGATGCTTTAAGCATAATCAATGTGAATTAAATTAACATAATGTAATAGGGCTAAAGCATAAGCATAACGTTCAATGTGCTTGCAGCCCTCAGATTAACTAAAATAGAAATAGAATAGGAATGAGTAATTTGCTATTGAGGAAAATAAATGAAAATAGTAACACCTATCGATATAATCATTTAGTTAATGACGTCACAGCATAAAAGCCCTTTAATTTCATTCTCATTGCAACCCATTTTGATAATTTAAATGTCATAGATACTAAGATAAAGAAGGACTTATTACAATGAATTCATATTTTTAAAGATAAGGTGTTGAGTTACGAATCAATATATCATGCTTTTGCTCAGCATTTATCAAAGGCAAAACCCCGGAATTCAAAATGATCCTTACAGTGATAAAGTTCGAAGGACCATAACACTTGACATCAATAACGAACGACTACCTCAGATCTATGACGGATGTTTTTGTAGTCGAAAATATGCAACGAGTTCATCCGTTCTTTTAATAATTCCATATAATTTTTTTCCTTTTTTTTTGTTCTTCCAGAGTGCCCTTGCATGTTACAAAAAGGCCTACAACTGGGCGTCTAGGGACGATGATTTGGTATCAGCGGCAAAAAACGTGGCAACAACGTCTTGGAGACTAGCAACGCTTAAGATGGCAACCGGATATGCTTCTGACCAAAAGGTATATAGATTTGACTTTGTTACATAATCTATAACAATGTACCCCTCTGAATTTTGATTTTCCATTTCTACATTCAACGTATTCATGCGTGGCCTCATGTTCTGCTATTCAATTAAGCACCAGAAATTCAAAAATGAGTAATTCATTCCATCATAGAGGGTCATAAACCGACATGTCAGGGAATTGTTTTGTTTGAGAACATTGCGAAATGCATTTTTTTCTTTATCAACAAACAATATAAAAATCCAGTCCTTTATTCCGTGGTCTGCCAATGTACTCCAAACCGAATGAAAACTTGGCCATTTGAGATAAGGTATTTCTTTTTGTTGTTGATGTTGTTGTCTAGGAGTCAGTCTCGTAAGTGAGACTGGGATATGTATATATATATATATATATATTATGTTTCTTACACATTAGTCACATGTATTGTTTCTAAATTCTATATATCCATCTCGCATTCATGTAACATCGTCTGTTTGAAGCCACAATGGCATTGGTCCATATTACTTTGACATGGAGTTAACGCCCTTGTGACCCCACACAGACGACATGTGTCTGTACATTGTGTAACCCGTATTCTTTCACAAATAATGGGACGTATTAGCCCTGCATTGTTGATACAAAATATGACTTTGATATACCTTCTTTTGAAGTATCTATACAACTGTATGCTAGTATACATGTACTATTACTTCATTTGTTAATAATCATTATTGTTAATAATAAAAGTGAAATTGAAAAAATATACATACATATGTAATTTTTCACTATGAAACTCACGAAGACCCTACTGCTGCAAAATACATGCATACGTGGGTCAAGACATTGAATGGTCAATGGCATTCGTGAAAAACACCAATATTTTCTAGGTCGAAGAAAATGATAAATGAGAATCAACATATAAGTGGAGAGTGTAGAAAGGGTTTCTTTCATCTTCTTTTCAAGTTACATCTCTGCCATTTTTTCCCATTTCTTTCCCTCTCGCCATTCGCCAGAGAGTGTGTGGGGGGGGGGGGTACCATGCTCCATGTTGCTACATCACTGACTAACACCAATGCGTTATCTTTACCCTCTTTCAATGTTTGAAACAGGTGATACACGAATACTTCATAGATGCTGTGCAGTACTTCAGCAAAGCCTACCCAAAAAGAACTTACTGCAGAGGACAAGCCTGGGCCAAACATCTGGAGAAGTCAATTCAGGATTGCCTACATGATATCAAAACTTGGATCGAACCTAAGGATGATGATGGTATTATATACATTATTGATATTTTCCAGTATTACATATTGTATTGAATCAAAATTTACAATATCAACAGAAAGGAGGTAAATAAGGATAAGGGAAAACAAAGATCAGCGGCGTGTTAGGAATTGATAAGTAATGGTTCGTTCAGATATAGGCCTATACTTAATATGACGCAGTATACAAAATAATGCACAGGTTTGAGTGCGTCGGTAGGGATTGTGTGCACAAGGTACCTTTGAATGATTTTAGACCAAATTAAAAGGTACCGCGTGCACACAATTCCACCGACCCACGAATTAAACCTGTGCATCATCTGTTTTATAAGATGGGGCCCCCAAAATTGTCAAAAATACATCATTTTGTTATTTTACAGATTTACCGGATGCATGGCAAAATCATGCTTTCCGGTAATTACCGGACGCATGATTTTGCCATAGCCATGCTTTCCGGTAATAACCGGAAAGCATGACTTTTAAATTTGCATAATTTGACTGTTCTTAGTGCAATGGATTAAAACAAATGTAGAATGACTTAGGCCTAAACCTTAACAAAATAAAGTCAGGCCGAACTGATCTTAACATGAAACCTTAACAAAAGAAAGTCATTAAATCAATAAAAACTTATTTTACCAGCTTTTTTTAGTTTTGGGGAGCCGGAGGTGCAGTCTAAATTAGAAGAGGTCTAGATATAATATTATATTGTCCATATCAAGTACAGAAATTAAGGCTTTATGTGTGGTGCTTCCCGGCCCCTCTCGCTTCAGTTTCACCAACACAGCCTTAAACATAGTACGTGTGCTCTCGAGAAATTGAAATTTGTTACAGATATCTAAAGTACAGTGATCCAAAAAGTGGCGTTGTAGGCCTATGCCACAGCGAAAGTCTAGGTTCACAACTCACCGTCAGTCTATGTACAGAAGCATAGAACTTACTAAGTTAAGAACAGTTTGTCCAATTCTGGCGTAAAAATGTCTCCTAAATAGACGTTCTTGATCTGTGCAAACTTTTCCAACTTTGAGAAACCATACTTTAATTGAAATTTGAATGCTAGCCGCATCTGAATCATCCAACAATTTAGATAATTATTCTTATAACAGAAGCTGGAAAATCAAATCACCGTCGCGATTTCGCCATCTTGTTTTAGGTTTGGTTGTTTTCCTTAGTGGAGAAGAGAGAAAGTGCAAACAATCGGGATATCGGTGTTATCGATTCCAATATCGCATATATCGTGTTGATATCGCGTGCATCCAGAAACTTGAAGCTCATTTTATAATGTTAGGTTTGAGCAGAGTGTAAATTGATAAAGTAAACAACATTTATAAAGTAGCCCCTTATGAATGGAAACAGAATGTTCAACCTTTAAGAAAGTCAATTCACACTGGCTTTAGTTTAGAATTTATTTTTTCAAAGAAAGTGTTAACATTTGAAGATTAAACTGCAAAAATGGTATATAAGAGTCAAATCAAAAAGAATGTAGAAACAAACTCGGAAGGCGGCAATTTAATGTCACTTTATAATATTTCAAGAAAAGAAGTAGAAAAGATATTTGTTTAACCAAGGATGTGTACCTTAAGTAGTAAACTGCTAGAATTTCAGTTCAAACTATTGCATAATATTTTATATTTAATCATCATTTACATAGATTCAGATTCCATGAAAATGGGTTGTGCTCATTTTGCAAAAATGTTGAAGAAACTTATCAACATGTATTCTTTGCATGTAATACAATAAAGGAAGTCTGGGGGAAATGTGCAGATCGACTTAATTTACCAATTCTGAAGAAATTATCCTTGAAAGAAATTCATATAGGAATAGATGACACTACTTTTAAAACAGAGCAAGTATTGAACTACATTTTGATTTTGATTAGATATATGATTTTCCACAGTAGAGAGAAGGGAAACCCTCCAAAAGCAAAATAAATAGAATATAGATTATTGGAAAATAGAAATGAAGAGAAAATACTTTCATTGGAAAGAGAAAAGGAAAGGAAATGGGAAGCTTTGAAAAGTTTAGAATAAATGTTTTCTGTTTTTAATTTTCTCAATATACAAATTCCTGACCCTCCATTCTTCTCTACCTTTGCTTTTCTTTTTTTTTTTTTTTTTTCTTCTCTTCTTTTCTCTTTCTTTTGTTTGTTTGTTCGTTCAATGTTGGTGTCATACTTGTTATGTGTTTAAATTTTGTGTGGGGCGTGGGGTAGTAAGTGCTTTCTAGCTCTTTCTCTTTTTATATATATAATTTGTTTGTCTCTAAAGGAAAATTAAGAGGAAAATAGAATATTGTGGAAAAGAATTTGAGATTTATAATCAAACTGGTCGAGAAAATAGTACAAGCTTTATTTGCGATTTTTTTGTTGTTGGTGAAAATATAATTTTGTTTATGTGAATATTTTTCATCTGTAAATGTGTAACTTCAGTTGGAACCTTGTATGGAAATGTAAAAGTTCATTTGCAAATTTATTAAGACCTATGTTAAAATTATTTTGTTAGTTTGTATACAATGTTATAAATTATGTACAATTTCTTTTTATGAGAGAAATGTATAAAAACCTATGGAAACAAAAAGAATCTAGTAAAAATAACTACACGGCAATTGACCAATCAGATTGCAGGGATTCTTCTAACCATCTTATAATTTATTTTTAATGCGTAAATGAATGGCACCTTCGCGCAACAAAGGACTTTCTTGTATTCACTGAGCGTTGTGTTACGAGATACAGAAATGTGACACGCATTACATTTACGTTAGCATACAAAGTCGCCGCGTATCTGAACGAGGCATTTACTCACTGCATACAAGCGCTTGGGGGCCTAAGTTCCCGGGGGCGTTATTTTCTTCTTCTGCGGCATTTTCCCAAAGGCTCAACACGCACCTAACCCCAATCTGTGCCGCCGAAAAAATAAGGCTTCCCGGGGCATATGCTCTCCCGGATGCGTTATTTTTTTCGGCGGCACAATTAGGGGTTAGGTGCGTGTTGAGCCTATGGGAAAGTTTAGGGTTAGGGTTAAGGTTAGGGTTAGGGTTAGGGTTAAATCAAAACCTCACAGAAATGTGACACGCATTACATTTACGTTAGCATACAAAGTCGCCGCGTATCTGAACGAGGCATTTACTCACTGCATACAAGCGCTTGGGGGCCTAAGTTCCCGGGGGCGTTATTTTCTTCTGCGGCACTTTCCCATAGGCTCAACACGCACCTAACCCCAATATGTGCCGCCGAAAAAAATAAGGCTTCCCGGGGCATATGCTCTCCCGGATCCGTTTTTTTTTTCGGCGGCACAATTTGGGGTTAGGTGCGTGTTGAGCCTATGGGAAAGTTTAGGGTTAGGGTTAAGGTTAGGGTTAGGGTTAAATCAAGACCTCACTAAAAAAAATGAAGCCCCAATCTGTGCCGCAGAAAAAATTGACGCCTCCCGGATAATCATCTAGAATTGTTTTCCTTCTTCAGTACGAGGTAGGATTTGTGATAAAGTCTCATAGGTTATCTATTCATCTTTTTTTTAATTGCCATGGTTTTGTTCATTATATTTTTCATACTTCGTGTTACCTCGCTTCCCCTTCTCTGTTGTCATAATGTACTTTATGCAATGAATGTATGTACATGCATTATAAACGCTTCTGATATACTTATGTTTTTATTCTACTAGACACCAGTCTTACAACTGATCGTGTTAACGACGTACACAAATAAATGACTTGATAAGAATAATTTTTTTCCGTTCTCCTCTCAGATCGGATAGTTGCTCTGACTGAATACTTGGAATATCTACCTTCATGTGGCGCCAAAGTTGAGGGATATCTTTATATTGCAACCATCTATTTCAAGAAAGGCAAAGAAGCATTGAAGTTCGACGAATATGAAAACTGTCAAGGGTAATTAGAAATATACGTCTTTTGTTTCCAATATACCGCAATATTTTCTTTCTCTTAAGGGAAATGTAAGGTTACTGTTAATTTCATTCTTAAGCAAAATGGTTGTTTTCAATTTAATGAAATGTAATTATTAGAAATCTTGACTAATTGCCATAAGTTTATGCGATTTCTTAATGAATTAAGTAATTTTGAATGTAATATTATTTTGATTCATCAGGAAAACGAAGAAGAATAAAATAAATTATTGCTTCAAAACTTTCTTTGAAAATGTCATCATGACCATTCAGGCACTTGAAGGACTGTCGTGTTCCTTTGGGGGAGGCAGAGAAGATGTGTGATAATGTAGACCCAATCATTCGTTTGGATGTCACTGCGTTGAAGAAGAATGTAGAGTACCATGAAGTCCTTGTCAAGAGGTCTATAGCCAGAGCAAAAGGTAAAGATAATGATGATAGTGATAATAATAATAATAACGATGTTATATAGCGCATTTTCCATAAGCAGTTGGCTGCTGTTATTACTTCTATTTCTAGATAGTAGGCTGCATTTTAATTCGTGAGTATTAGGCCCATACTAAATGAAATAAGGCATGTATAATTAGAACATGTTCAGAGCAACAGGAAACAGTTACGAAAGATAATAAAGCAAATAAAAAATTAAAAAAACTGAAACTGAAACAATAAAAACAGTGATAAAATAGTTTACATCAATGAATGTGTGGATTAAATTCCTATGATATATATATCTCTCTCTCTCTTCCTCTCTCTCTCCCTCTCTCTCTCTTTTTTTCTCTCTCCTCTCTCTCTCTGTTTCGCATGTTTATGTTTGAAGATGCACAAGCGCGTCAACAACGGGAACTAGCGGAGGCTAAGGAGAAGGAGATTGCGATGGACCAACTGAAGACTGATATCAAAACATTAGATCTTCTCTTGAAGTTATCCATCGAACGCTTCGTCAAGCAAGTCTATCAATCGTGGCCTCCTAAGGGTACTAAGGAAACACAGCCTTCCTTGACGTCATCAACATCGTCGTCGTCGTCGCAGAAGAAGCTACTGATCCGAGCCATCAGCCACTATCACCCGGACAAGGTTGATAAGAACGTCCATGGTATCAAATGGCAGTTACTCTCATGTGAAATTACCAAATGCCTGAGCATGCGACTAGCCAAAATTAAGTAACAGATCAATGGCGGCATGACTTTCGAGAAATCAACTATACAGTGCGTCCCAGAAAAAACGAAACCGAGAAGTATCGATGTTTTATCATAACTTAATCACAACCATAATTAATAAATGATACATATTTGGAAAGCTTAGAGTCTCCTCTTTCAGTTGATGCTACTCAGATGATGCATATTTCACGCATGAGTAATTAAAAGCAATTTGAATGAAGGAAACCAAAAAGACATTTGGCGGGCGGTATCTGAATTTCGAAGAAAAATTCACATTTCTAGAAAGTTGAGTTTCTGACCTTTCATATGACACCTCAATCAGGAAAAATGAGCGAGGAATAACAAAGTTCTGTTTGTTTAAAGTAGCCCTTACATTTTCATAATTTTAACAAACGAATTCGTTTTCAATGGGTGCCTGCCGTAGCAAAAAGCAGATTTGACAAAAGACTTAACTCCGTTTCGTTGACAATCAGCCATGCATGAAGACTCTCGTCTACGGCTGATTGTCAACGAAACGGAGTTAAGTCTTTTGTTAATTTCGTTTATTGATACGGCAGGCAGCCAGTGAAAACGAATTCGTTTAATAAAATTATGGAAATGCAAGCACTACTTTAAACAAACAGAACTTTGTCATTCCTCGCTCATTTTTCCTGATTGAGGTGTCATATGAAAGGGCAGAAACTCAACTTTCTAGAAATGTGAATTTTTCTTCGAAATTCAGATACCGCCCGCCAAATGTCTTTTTGGTTTCCTTCCTTCAAATTGCTGTTAATCACTCATGCGTGAAAATATGCATCATCTGAGTAGCATCACATGAAAGAGGAGACTCTAAGCTTTCAAAATATGTATCATTCATTAATTATAGTTGTGATTAAGTTATGATAGAACATCGATACTTCTCGGTTTCGTTTTTTCTGGGACGCACTGTATATATACAAGCTTCTCTGCTTAATAGTTTCCCCATATTTCACATTATTTCCCTATATTATTGTCTAGCATTGTTTTTTATGCATTTTCTTGTTAATCTTATAAATGAGAAAACCTTGTTATGTGGAATATGGAACAATAACCCTTTTGTTTGTCCAATAGAAATCATGTTCAGATTATGAAAGATGTCATTGTAATGTTTCTATATTTTAATAGATAATGGAAGACAAGACTGGATATTTTGTTTTGCCTTAGATTGATTTACCGAAACTCTTTGCAATCGTGTTTGATTCATTATCCTGCTTAAAGGTAAAGACCAGTAATGGTCATGCGATTGCATTGTGAAAGAAACGTTGTGGAATCGATCAGAAAAGGTTGATCATCTAGCATCTAGCATCTGCAAGGTTCTGGAATCATCAAAATGATAAGAAATTTGGCCCATTCTTCGTAAAGTTACAAGCACTATACACAGAAAGATGTATATGGGACTACCCTATCTCTCTCACCAGACCATGAGAGAAATAAATTTACCAAATATATGAATTAGTAGGCGGTTTCCCGGCAAATTTTTTATCATCATGTATTAGTCAAAACATATTCTTTCACATGATTGGTAATGAGAGCTTCCATTTCATTTTTTGAAATTGGGGCGTTGCCAATACTGGTCTTTACCTTTAACGTGGCAGAATATAAAATTCGACTCCACTCTCAGATATATCCACATATAAACAGGAAAGTTTGTTTCTATCATTTACTTTTAGTCCAGTGTCCCTTTCAATAAATTGTTAATAGACTAAATAAATAATTATATATAACATTTATCATCTGTTTTACGCCCTGGCTTACATGTATATTAAAAAAACACCAAGCTTGGAGGAATAGAGGAATTAGATTTCCATAATATAACGGGATAAACTTAAAAGAACTATATCGGTTAAATTTAGGTTGATATTTTGAAATTCTTTGTATTAAAGGTAAAGACTAGTTTTCGAAACGCCCCCTCTCAAAAAAAATGAAATGGAAACTCTTATTACCAATCATGTGAAAGAATATGTTTTGACTAATAAGTGATGATACACATGTTGCCGGGAAACCCGCCGACTAATTGATATATTTGGTAAATTATCATATCGTTTCGGCCTGGATAGGTATCGCGATTGTATTTCAACATTGAACATTTGGGCATATATTTCTGCCTTTTTTCTCGAATTTTTGTTGAATTATTGCCATCTAAATCTCTGAAGGCAATATTGAATGGATATTTTGCTCCCAAAACCCTTGAACTGCAATTTTACCAAAACCATTCTATTCCTTTAATCGTGTTGTTTCATTATCTTCCTTGACAGGGCAGAATATCAAATTCGACTCCATCTTCAGTTATATCAGATTTACAAGAAAGTTTTTTTTCTATCATCTACTTTTCGTCTTGTGTTTCTTTCAACATATTTATAACTTGTGAAATTTTTCGTGCGTTTTTTTTTTGTAATTCAAAAATGAAAGGTGGACTTCATGAGTGCTTCTAGATGTAAGCCTTAAAATCTGGACAAATCATTTTATTACATACTGTTAAAAAGTTACACATTTTAGTGCTTAGTAAGGGTATGATGATTTTTTTAATAAATTGGAGATGTTCTTTTTATTGCTAATATAGGAAATAATAAATTTCGTTTTATTTCTTTAAAACAGTATTTCTGTGTAACTCTGTATACACTGTAATGTAATGTGTGAATCAAATTATTTTGTATTTACGTAAGGCACTGTGATGAAAGGAATTTTTCCAGGCGAGAAGGGAAATGTACTACTCAAAGGAAATGTACTAATGTAGGAGAAACATTTTCTTCAGAGAGACTTTTACTTCGGGGCGAGAAAAGCTGTCAAGTCGACGGGGATTCTACGCAGTCTAGAGACTGGCCAAGCGACCAGGGAAGTCATCGACAGAGATAGAGATGAGCTGCACAGTCGACGGGGATATCTACGCATTCTAGAGACTGGCCAAGCGAACAGGACCAGGAGGGACTCACGGGATGGAAGCTGCCCTGCTGTAAAGTTATGTTCTATTAAATTGTTTATGTTCTGTTGATTTTTGACGCCACGATTTGTAGGCTGAATATTAAACCTTTATTTATTTGTATACAATTGTGTTCTGGTGTGGTTTTCTGATGAGGTAGCAGAGTAAATAATTAAAAAAAAATCACTCACGTGACAGGCACTCTCTTGTGACTACATTTGTTTTGCAATTGGCCTTCATTTGTTTTCTTTTTATTCTTTTTCGAGGGACTATATTTGTTCATGTCATAAAATGACAGATATTTACAACAGTGTTTATATACATAATTAACGCAATTGTTACATATCGTCATAATTATATAGTACAAAACATGAAACTAATGTGACATAATCACATATTAAAATAATGAAAAATAATTGTGTTACTTTGTATCGAATTTCTTTTGATTACATTTCATATCGAGATAGGTGCGAATTTATACCTCTAATTCTTTTATCAAATATACAGCATGTATCCTGGGCTTTTCACTTCCCAAAAATGTCCTAATATAGTTTATATAGATAATAAACTGAGCAAAGTTTAACATTGGCCTTAGTTGCCAGATCATGATCAGCATTTAGTTTACCTTGGCTTCGTCTTATAAAAGAGTTACGATTGATCCAAATTAATCGTAAGTCCTCCAATCAATCGCAAGTTTGCAGTCACCTATCTCTTATGTACATAGTTGCGATTGATATCAACTCTTTAAAGACCGTCAATACTACTAGGCCAGAAGGGATTAGACCACACAGCGAGGTCACTGACAGGTGGTTTTCTCATTTACTCAGCTCTCAACTAACATAAGAAAAAGAGGATCATGGGGGACCAACAGGCACCGATTGGGGAAGTTTTCTATAAATAGGGAGCAAGTAGCTACAAGTAGGACAGTGGGGGTTTAAAGACGGGGCCTTTATGTGGTAATGCCGATATAATTTATATCTGATTTGTTTTTCTTCTTCAAATCCCCAAAACGAGGCTGCAGGATGATACCAACAAAAATAAATTGTTTTATCCTCTGCCTAATTAAATTCATATCTAATTTATCTCTTATCATTATTTTGAGATAGTATTGTTCTTATAAATTTTATGCCGGAGTATTTGCTTTAGAAAATTATCATTTTTACTAGTGTTATAGGCTTATTTAGGCTTAAGATGGTAGTCTCCTGCATTTTTCAATTTCAAAATGAATTAAAAATGATTTGTCGACTATGTGGCTAATCAGCAGACCTCGAGCCCTGGATTCTGTTCCAAGAGAATATAGAGCTAAGAATACAAAGGGGTTAGATCTCAATCATGATGCTCTTCCTTTTGAAAGAGTATTAGGCATAACTGAGAATGTAGAGCTGGATAGCTTCATGTACAAGTTCACCCCAAAAGACAAACCTCAAACACGTCGTGGCCTGCTGCGTGAAATATATTCAGTGTATGATCCCATTGGATATGCCAGCCCATTTGTTTTGAAGGTAAAGAAGACGTTGCAGGATCTGAAAAGGATGAATATTGGCTGGGATGGCCAGATTCCAGACGCAGAAAGACATCAGTAGGAGGAGTGACTCCGCGAATAACCTTAAAAGGCAGACCTCGGGAGAAGTTTCAGAGTTTGCAATGAAACTTTTTTCAGACGCAACAGAGAAGGGGTTGTGGGCAGTCTCATATAAAGTCATGAAGGACGATGACGGCCTAGTGCATAGCAGCCTCCTACTTTACTAGTGACAAAGTTACACATGTATAACGTCATTAAATAGAGTAACAATCCCGAGACTTGAGTTGATGGCAGCTATACTGTCTCTGAAGCTTGACAAAATGATCAGGAGAGAATTGGATATTTTAGTATCACAGTCTATATTTTGGACTGATATTCACATTGTTCTACAGTACATCCGTAACACAGACAAGAAATTCCAAATGTAGGTAGGAAACAGCTCTCGTCCAGACTATGCTACAGTACTAGTTGAACACGGACGCTAATCCTGCCTATGTTTCGAGGGGATTAGGAGCCGAAGAACTGAAGAAAAGCACAAGATGGTTAGAAAAACCAGAGTTCCTTCATCGGGCAAGGAGCAGTTGGCCTAAGGACCCGACTCTCACGACAATGTTAGATGAAGTAGATGTTGAGCTTAAGGGCGCGACGGACAATGCTCAGACATACATGGCAGATGCAGAAGGTCTGAGTGAAGTAGACAAACTGATCTAGCATTATTCCTCTTGGCATAGACTGCTGAAAGCGAGCGCCTGGGTCTTGCGAATGAGACAGCTGTTTCGGAGCAAGATTCATTGTAATTTCTGTGGGAGCAGAGGGCCGATTTTCATAGAAGAGATAGCCACAGCTGAACAGGCACTAGTTCGATACACCCAGTAAAGAACTCATAATGTTGAGGAGTACAACACTCTTCTGCAGAACACGAAGAAAGGATCAGGAGAGGTTGTGAAGCAGACTAGGCGACCCAGCCCTCTCTGCAAGCTAGATGATAGACTGACGGACAAAGGACTGATATAATAATGATAATAATAAAATTAATAATGTAAACACCATCCAGGGACGCTCATGGCGCTAGCTCAGCAACAGTTCTCTTTAGTACAAATAAAGTGAATGTTTATTTGATAATAGAGTTATTCTATCAGAAACTCAACAATAATTGTTCAACATTTGTATCACCCGTTTCAATGCTCAGCTCTGCCCGGTGAGGCCTAGCCTATCCGATAGGCGTCGGGCTAAATGGCAAGTGTACTAATCGCGTTATGGAGACTGACATCGGCGCGGGCGACAGCCCGAGCGCCTATCATCACTGGTCAACTCATCATTATTCATATATGTGTATCGTATGTGTGACGAGCGTATTCTCATGCATGATTTTTTGGACTAGCCTTATCTGGTGATCGATCACTTTGATTCAACCAATCAAATATCATCTCCAGGTTCCTCATCGCTCATTGGCCTATTTTGGTCCATGCTTCATAAATATTCATGAAAGAGCTTTGCAGGGGGTTCGTAGATTTTCTACGAACAAAACAAGGAAAACAAAGAAAATAAAACTATGTGAGTTGACCAGTGATGATAGGCGCTCGGGCTGACGCCCGCGCCGATGCCACTCTCCACATAAACGCGATAAGTCTTGTACAGCCCGACGCCTATCGGATAGGCTAGGTGAGGCCCGATGCTGGGACTAGCCCAGTCAGCACATGATTCAGAGGAGCTCTAGCATGCGAGGCCACCAGGCCCCACACGGACAACCACTGAGACTAAAGGGTGATGACTAGTTAAGTTCAGATGTATATACAAGTAAAACATTAATTACAGGTTTAGTAAACTTATACAACTTAAGGAAATACTGGGTTACAGATGGCATAGGTAAGTCTTAAGACGATCTTTAAAGGTGGAGTATGTTGCAATACAGCGAAGTGATGGGGGAAGCGTATTCCATAATTTGGCTGCTGCATGCGAAAAAGCATTGTCTGCCCATGATTGATGGGTACGGAAAATTTGCTGCAAATTATCACTTCCAGATCTTAAGGTACGAGTTGAATTGTAGGGGTGTCGAGGGGTGTAGTGAGTCATTAATATATTGTGGCGAAATTCCATGGAGGCCCCGATAAACAAGTAACATACTTTTGAAGTGGACCCTTTTCTGGACAGGTAGCCCGTGAAGAGAGCGTACTATAGGCATAATAGAGAACATTCATGGTGTGAACGTAAGGATTCTTGCACTGGAATTTGGAAGGGATTGCAGTCTTGCTGCTGTTTTGTGAGTCCAAAAAAAAAAAAAATTACAAAAAACTAAGCGAGATGAGATTAATGCAAGGATTAATTGTTCACATGCTTGTTGAGTCAAAGATGTTCGTATGAACCCAAGGTTTCGCAGTTGATATTTCACAGACTTTTATGTCTGTATGATTGTGTTGGTGGACACCTCTTTAATGCCCTATTAGAGGAGAGAAGAAGTCATCATTTGGTTCTGCCGCCGAAGCATCATGTAGTGATTTTCATGATATATCGGGACATTCGAGTATCATCAGACAGCAGTTCTTGGTGATCAGAGGGAGACGAGCTGAGATGCAGAAATTCGGAGTTTGCTTTAAAATAATGTAAATGTCAAACAGCAGCCCCAGTGGGTCAGAAGATTGCTGACTTACAGGCATACAGGGTGACTCAAGAGAAACCACCCTTTTGCCATGTTGAAATGGATTGCTTTTGACAGTTCTTCGTGAGACAAGGAAGTAGTCAATTGAAGAAGTATGGCTATTGTTTAAATGCCTGGTCATTCGAGCGGTCCACATCGAGATTCTTCACTCCATGAACACAATACTCGTTCTAGAACGCCTTGCAGAGATTTATCTCCCGTAGAGAAAGGCCAGAACTGGTTAGATGTGATAATGGCGTAAGCTAAGAGAGAGAGAGAGAGAGAGCGGGAAAAGGCGGAACCAGGAGAAAATCCACGATCATCTACTGCAGAAGGGATTTGAATTGCGATTCAACGCCCCGTCGGCGTCCCATGCAGGAGCAGCATATAGGGGAGACAGATCATACGAACAGCAAGGAAGGTGATGAATGTTGTTATGAAGCAGCAAGTACTTGATGGCGATGTTCTATCTTCCATGATGTATTTCGTCGAATCCATCATCAATGGTCTTCCGATGATGTAAGAGATCCAGATCCACCGACCCTGAACTATCTGCTTCTCTTCCGACAGAGCAACACTCTACATCCTGATGTATTTCAGGGGGATTCCTATGGTCGTCGAAGGTGGAGACAGGTCCAGTATTTAGCGGACCTGTTTAGGCGCCGGACGAGGTAGCAACCTAGGCAAGGACGCCAAGTGTGGCAGAACGAGATGAGGAACCTCAAGATAGGAGACATATAGCCTTGATCGTTGACGAGCTACAAAGAAATAAGTGGCTGATGGGTGGAGCAAGCGAAGTCTTCGCAGGAAAGGACGGCTTCGTAAGATCAGTGAGGGTGTAGCAAAGGGAAGTGTTTGAGTGTTTAAGTATATATGTTGAATGCTCACTATTGTTATTTTATTATTTGAAGAGGTGCCAGAGCTATCCATCCTAATCAATGGCACTGAGATGTGCAAGCCAAGCGCCCCCTCTATCACTTTATGTGAGCCATTATGTTGATCACTTTTGATCACTCGAGCATTCATCGACCTTTTGACCGTGGGAATCCAAGTAGGCCTTGTGCATGGATTTTGCAACTGTAATATGTGTGAATTAAATCACCTCGAGGTGCGAGCCCAGTACCGCCTCTTCTTTGTTGGTCAAGCTGTTGTTCACACACCCATTGTGAGATGAAGGTAGCCCATTCAAAGTTAATGTGTGGAATTGCCTATCTGATTAGTGTAAAGATCGCATTGTACACATGCAACAGCTATACTATTTACATGCAAATTATGATTTATAATATGTTTTATGTATCCGTCAGGCATCAGCGCATGATCGATACAAATTTCAAAAATTATAATTCAAATTTTATTGATTTCAATCCAAACAACTAGGATCATTCTCATTTTTTTTCTACATTGGATAACAAATGTCAAAATTATAGTGTATCATAGATAATCGAGTGTAGATTGAAGATAACCAGGAATGACACAAATACATGATTGGCATGATGCATATATTAGAGCGGGAGGAGGGGAGGGGAGGGGGATAAACACAGAACTAAGGGGGTATACAAAAACGTATAATTATTCTATGACCTATGTCATGTATATAAAAATAATGAAGCTATAATATTATTATAAGAGGAGGGGATTGACTCTGCCTAGTTTCAATATTTGCGTGAAGTAACATTATTAAACATGGTGAATGACAAAATACTATGAAAACGAACTTCGATGCAGCAAACAGTGACAAATTTACTGGAAAGACTATTGGGAATGTTTTCCGATAGGACTGATCGCAGCAAATTGAGATAACTCATGTATGACAATTTTGTATCTTGTATGCAGTGTGTTTTTCCTTTTTTATGTGTGTCATATACAGTTTAGTAACATAGCTTTGGGGTAATTTTATATCGTATTTTGAATGTTGCACTGGATAGTTGTTGAAGCTAAACATAAGATTTATTTTAAAAGGAGAAGGGTTACAAGTATTTGACATGTGCTTAATATTTCTTGTATGTTCCTATGCCTACATATTCCTGATATTGTGACTATGTATTTATGAAAGTTAATACAGGAATAAATATATATTGTATATACACAAGTATTTGACTTTACGAGGATATGCATTACCACAAATAGTGCAGTATATGATTACGAGTACAGGGTGCCACAAGCAACAACAACAAATTACATATTATAGAATACAGTATGTGTATTGTGTTTTTAGAAGGGATAACGGGTATGGAGAATTTGAACAGAAATTATGTGGGTATTAGGTAAGATCAAGTCATGAATTTTGTTCAACATGTGTAGGGATTTTAGTACAAAATTGTTTTGTATCTCATAAATGTATGTTTCTACAGGTTACTTTGCTAAATTGTTTCATGCATTGTATATAGAGACCGAGGCTGAACTTTACATCAAGAAGGTATGTGCCAAATGTAATCAGATTTGTTGTTTTTCAGAAATTACTAGTTAAAAAAAGGGGTCAGTAGATCAGTAGAGGCTTGTTTGTTTCTTTGCTTTTTGGGGGGAGGATTTATAGTTATGAAGATTGCAAAAAAGGGGGATTGTAATTAGTTTGGTAAATGCTTGACCGGGATGCTGTACTTAGTTTAGTGATGTTTATAATGCTTTGTTTCGACAAGCATTGTGACGTCAGGAGCGAGAGCCTGTATATAAGCCAAGCCGTTGGCGCCGAAGATGTTTTTGGGAAGGAGCTAACGCATGTTTGTCAAGTTATTCGTCGTTATTTGTTGTTTTTCACACAAGCCCAATGTTGTTGAACCATCATCTCAACGAGTTATGGTATTAACACAAGGGTGTCACTCAAGTGTTTTTATCCATCTGCGATGACGTAGCAAAGAGTTGGTTATCGTCAACAACACTATTAAATAATGATAATAATAGCACGAATGATGATAATAATAATTGATGTCATAATAATAATAATAATAGCAATTTAGAAGAAAGATAAACTGAATCATAGATCTGATTGGTAAAAATCGGAGTCGTGGTTTTAGCCATTCACGTAGGGAAACGAACAATGCCAGTAACGGTGAATAGTACATAATTGAGATTCCCGAAAGATTACGGGTACCGGGAAAATAGTAAAATTTTGATGAGATCCCCATCGGTTTAGGTTTTAAAATGTACTTTGTGCGAGCGCGGATACCATACAGTGCTTTTCGTCTGCGATTCCCAAATGATTATAACATTCAGTCATCTTTCCAGCGAAGATTAACAGACAGTGTCTCACATTTTCAATGATGTTTTAACCAGTCTTTACTCAAGAAAAGGATAATATAAGAATTCTTTGTAGATTTGTGTGTGAATTTGGTATATAAAAGATATAAAGACTACTTAAATATTAGAGGCATATTTTTTTAAAGGCTCTCGGGGACGTTACATCTTGTTATCACCCCTCGGCACGCATCGGGGTGATAACAGGATGTAACGTTCCCTTGAGCATATAAAAACAACTATCCCTCTCATAGCAGTCATTATATCTATACTAATCAACGTGGCAGGTTTACATGGAGAAAACCCACATGCATTACTAGTCTGCAAACACAAAATCCACTTTGACACTTCAGTTAAATACATGATGTCTTGAGTGCCCTTGCTGGGAGTAGTCTACAACTCAAATAGTTCAGTCTCTATATAATACGACTTACAAGGGTCTGTAGCTGCAA
The DNA here is from genome assembly GCA_035222895.1 of Strongylocentrotus droebachiensis. Classification (NCBI taxonomy): domain Eukaryota; kingdom Metazoa; phylum Echinodermata; class Echinoidea; order Camarodonta; family Strongylocentrotidae; genus Strongylocentrotus; species Strongylocentrotus droebachiensis. The sequence continues at coordinate 60,576 of JAVYIG010007264.1, forward strand.
ACTAGTTAAGGACTTGGGGAAAACCCGCTGTCCTCCCCAGAGCATTAGGGACTTTTAGATTTGCACGTTGACAGCTTTGACTGCAACGTGTGACGTCATTTTAAGGCACTGCGCATGCGTCACGTCGTCTCAGTCGGCGATCGAGAATGCGTCAACCTTGATTTTCCTAAATCTAGTACGGTACTAGTATATGCCGCGTGCGCATAAACATATAGGCCCGAATTCACAAAGCAAGGTTTGAGCTCAGACCAAGGTTTGAGGTCAAACCTCCTTTTGTTATTTACAAACCTGGTTTGTAAATAACAAAAGGAGGTTTGGCGAAACAAAAGGAGGTTTGAGCTCAAACCCGGTCTGAGCTCAAACCTTGCTTTGTGAATTCGGGCCATACAGTTCCTCAGGTAGACAAAGGAATATCCCTTCCTTGATATTATGTAAACTAAGTGTAGAACAGGTGTCACATGCATATTCACATGTTCTACACATTTTTACATAATAGCAGTGAAGGGATGTTCTACCACAGCAATAGGCCATTTTCGTAATGTAACTAAATTTAATGCATAGGTCTTTGTGAAGTGCCTCGATACAAACTATTTCATTCACCTGATAAGAATAATAGTATTTCAATAGACAGAATCCTAACTGCATACATTAGTTGTTGCCAGGTTAGAAAAACATTATGGCTTGACCTACCTAGCAACACTTGATATATGCAGTTGCATTCTGACTATTAAAATACTATTATTCCTATCAGGTGAATGAAATAATGTGTATTGAGGCACTTCACAAAGACCTATGCATTAAGTTTGGTTACATTACGAAAATGGCCTATTGTTGAGGGTAGAAAGAGGAACTGTATATTTTGTCCTCTTTCTTTGTCGTGTTCATAGTGTTACTTCCTGCATGCATGTATATCGTTGAGTGCAATCTAAAAGATTTCTAATTGTAGTCAACATGGGCAGTTGAGTACGTTGACACGCATGATCAGTCGGCGTTCGTCGTGTTCTCGTCCACTCAATCTAAAAGTCCCTGTTGCTCTATACAGTGCGTCCCAGAAAAAACGAAACCGAGAATTAACACTGTTTTTAACAAATGACACTTTACAAATGTAAAGCTTAGATCCATCTCTTTCATTTGATGCAACTCATATGATTTGATTCAGATTTGAGGGACGTCACTTGTGGGGTCCCACAGGGATCCCTTCTAGGCCCGCTTTTGTTTATTGTGTATATTAACGATTTTCAACTTTCCGCAAAAATGTTATCATTCATTTTATTTGCAGACGACTCAAGTGTATTTTTCTCTCACAGAAATCCACAAACTCTTTTGCAGACTGTAAACTCTGAGTTGACAAATGCGACTTTGTGGATTCATGCAAACAAGTTGTCTTTAAATCTTAATAAAACTAATTATATGCTCTTTAGTAATTCCCTGAGTATATTGCCTGGAAATGTAATGTTCAATGGTGTTGAGATTGAAAGAGTATCTACATTTAAATTTCTTGGCCTGCATATTGATGAACATTTAAATTGGAAGTACCATATTAGTAAACTTTGTAAATTATTGTCAAGAAATACTGGTGTAATTTATAAATTGAAATCTGTGTTCCCACTGAATATTTTACGTATGTTGTACGGAACTTTAATTTTGCCATATTTGCACTATGGTGTGCTAGCTTGGGGCAACTCGTTCAAATCTCAAATGGATAAATTACTACTGGTACAGAAAAGAGTAATAAGAATTGTTTGTAATACTCACTATTTTGCGCATACAGATGTTCTTTTTTGTAATAGTAGTGTTTTGAAAGTTAAAGATATCATTTACAACTAGGAGCTCTAATGTATGAATTGAATGCAGGTCTACTGCCAGTAGCCTTGGCTAGAATATTTAAGAAAAATAACCAAGTTCATAGTTATTCCACACGTCAGGCGCAAGCATATCACTTGCCTCTTGTTAGAACGCAATTTGCCCTTACTACTGTGGGGTCCACTGGACCTAGGTTTTGGAATTCCCTTGAACCAAGAATAGCGCAATCAGTCAGTATTTATGTATTTAAGCACAAACTGAAGTTACTATATTTGAGTCGATATCGTCTAGATTTATAGTTGTGATTACTATATAGGTCAGCATAATTCTACTCCCATCTCTCACATCTATTCATCTGTCTGTCTTTTTTTGTTTTTGTCTGTGTTTCAGTCCTGTTGCTCGTTGTATTTTCCTGTTTCTCTTGTTTATAGCCATTATTTAGTAGTCAGTAGATTTTATTATACTTATTTATGTTTATATTTTATCAGTTGTTTAGTTAGTTTAGTTTTGTCAGCACTTAAATGTATGCATTATTCTTATCTGACGAGTTTTGTTCTTTTAGGACGTATTCATAAGCTTCTCATGAGGGACCTTAAATCCACAAGCCTTGCTTTCAACCAAGGTCACCTCATCTTTCTTTTGTAACGCCATATTCTGTAAACTTGTTATATTCATGTCATATTTGTAAAGTGTGTTATGAAAGAAAGATAAATAAAACTTGAACTTGAACTTGAATAGTTCACGCACGAGTGATTAAAAACAATTTGAGGAAAGAGTACCAAAAAGTCATTTGGCGAACAGTAACCGAATTTCAAAGAGAAAATCACGTTTCCAGAAAATGTTCTGCCCTTTCATATCACCTGAATCAGGAAAAGTGAGCCAGGAATAACAAAGTTATTTTCGTTTAAAGTAATGCTTACATAATATTTTATTAAACAAAATCGTTTTCAATGGCTGCCTGCCGTAGCAACGAACAACAATCTCCGTTTCGTTGACGACCAGCCATGCATGAAGTCTTTCGTCCTCTTTGTTGTTAGAGCAGACAGCCAGTGGAACGGATTCGTTTGATAAAATTAAGTGATGATGAAACATCGATAACTCGGTTCCTTTTTTTTCCTGGGACGCACTGTAGTAATTCTCTGATATGGACAATGTGCAATACGTGAAGCAAATTCTTTCTGTCATTTTTATAAAATCATATATATTTTGTTTTTGGAAGAACATTCAGATCTATATTATATTCTGCTACGACAAGGAAAAGACCTACTTGTTGCCTATCTTTTAAATTGCATTCATCATTTCGATACAAATAAGAGGCGCGATAGCTCAGTCGGTAGAGCAGTGGTCTCGTAATCCAGTGACCCGGGTTCGAAACCAAGGCGACGATCTAGTGACCTTTGGTAAAGGATTAATCCTCATTACCAGGTCCCTCGGAGAAGACCTAAAGCCGTCGGCCGTCTGGTTGCTTACTTACAAACATGTATGCTTTCTTAGCAGTCAGGTAAAATAACCACCACCACCACCAGTAGATAGTAAGAACGGCCTTCAAGCTGTATAATATAGTTAGTCTTCTTCTTTACCTGTAGGTTGAGGAAAACAGTGATCGATTAGATTTATCACGAAGCAGAAACATCACCATGTCTCAAGGCAGAAAGAAGAGTAATCGTGATTCTAAAAAAAAATCATAGAATCGGATGTCACTGGCGTAGTAAATCGGTATAATGACACAGGCGGTTATGGGTTCATAACGCAAGGTTTGTCTGTATTACAAAACTACACTGTTGATTCTTCACGAAATACATGTAATCGATGGAGGTAAAAAAAAAAGGGGGTCTGAAAAAGTTCAACCGATCCTGTAATTTTTTGGGGGGCATGTGCCCCCCTCCCACCCATGCCCCCCCCCCTCCCGTGGCTACGTGCCTGCTATGGTGCAATCTGATGGAACATATTCATGATACAATTATTAACCCAGACAAAACGCATACGATATGTGCATTGTTGTTGGTGGGGATTCCCCACTCCCCGCTCTCCCTTTCGTCCGCCACGTCCGTACTATTTTAATAAGAGCAGTGCATTACCAAACATATTGCATGGAGGGAACCCTGTCCTGAGCAGTTGCTGTGTGATTAATTCACTTTTGTTTGTGAGTATTAAAGTCATTTTATTTCAGAATGATGATTTAGTAACAACATAATGACTCAATCACTGAATTTGAGAGGTGTGTTTGTGTTGTCTAAGCTTCTACAAATTGGCCAGATATATTGCAGATATTTTTTCGTTTCGTAATAAAGTTTATTACTATTATATGTATTATTATTATTATTATTGTTGTTTTTATCATTATTATCATTTTCGTAATTATTATAATTATTGTTATTAATATATCTCTCTCTCTCTCTCTAAATCTCCCAATGTACCTTTATCTCTCGTTACCTCTTTTATATCAGGTGTGTAGGTTTACTGATGCAATATATTATATATACTATAATTCTTTTGTTGATATTATTTTTGTTAACATCGCTTTGTATTATGTTGTATTATTCTAGTTGTAAGCTGACCCATTCAGCCTGTGCTGCTGGTCACTTTTTATATACACCAATAAATGAATAAACTGTTAGTAGTAGAAGCAGTAGTAGTAGAAGTCGTGTTAGTAGTAGTAGTATTATTAGTAGTAGTAATACTACTACTACTACTACTACTACTAGTAGTAGTAGTAGTAGTAGTAGTAGTAGTAGAAGTAGTATGATGTTAATGCCATGGTAATGATGATGTTTGAAGATGAGGCCTATTTATACGTACATTGTATCATTGTGTAATGCATGTGTTACTTGTCACGTTGTGGCGACCCCTTCAAAGGGCTTTTCTTCATCGTCAAGGAATCTCGCATTCTTCCTATATTAATGTAAATATTAATAAGATATTCATGTCATGCAAGAATGAAATAAATATGTCTTAAATCTGAATTTGGAAAAGAGTAGTTGCATACAAATAATCTTAATGACTCCAGATGTCATTTGAATTTGCATGAGTCTGTTTGTCTGTTTTGAGCTGCCACTTGTCATTCTTAACACGCATGTACCCATTTTAATTTCCCATAAAATCTTCACCCCATCTTTCTTCCTCGACATATTCCTCTGTCGGCCAGACGTTCATCCCATCCTTCCTTCCTTCCTTCCATAACATAATCCTTGTGACATATTCCTTAAAGCTTGTTTTTATGTAATAAATTTGGTTTAATCATTAATTTAAATATTAAGAAGCTCTTATGATTTGCTTATACAATTCAGGAGATCCAATTTCTATATCAGGGGAGACGGAAGGGTAGCAAAGTACAAAGGCACCGACTTCCATCAACAGTGACACATTTGTGGGGGGGGGGGGGGTGTGCCCCTTTGAGATCATGAGATATCTTGGAATGTATAAGTCACTCTATATTGTTAAAGTTTAAATTATAAATACTTGTCCGTATGGTCCATAGATACCATCAATTCTCGGTCCGCTATAATGCCGGCTACTCGAGCAACCAGCGCAACATCTCTGTCGCAACAGCAGAGGCAATATGGCAATAGTTTCTTCAAATCCTCTCAGGAGGGTGGTTTCGGGTTCGTTGTCCAGTGTGGACGATTGGAGTCTGCTCTTCAGTGGTACCAGTGTGCTTCTAGCTGCAGCTGCAACGAAGATGATGCGGTCTCGGCTATCAAGAATATCGCCATGACAACATGGAAGTTGGCTTCTCTGCACGGGTCAGCGACAGACAGGAATAAGAAGTTACAAAAGGTAAGATCGTGGACCTAATCACGAAGGTCTAAGGTAGGATAAGCTTAAAGGAGGTGTAGTATGACGAGACTACGTATCTTTCCCGTGACCTGACCCAGGGCCAATCGGGTATAATACGACTACTGATGACACGACCGCAATATTCACATGCGTGCAACATACGCGAAACCTAAAGGCCCGGTCCCACTGTACTTACGGATGCAAAGAGGATGTAAAACGTAAACAAATCTTGCCATCCGTTGGAAAACGCTATGCATCCGTTGTGTACTCATTGCATACGTGTTTCATACGCTCTATCCGTCGAGCATCCGTCCACTGTGATTTCATCCGCGCAAAAAGTTTTGAGCTGCACAAAACTTTTAGAACGGATGAACTTCCGCCGTTTTCGATGTAAATCCGCGACAAATACGAGCAACAAACGTTCTATGTCCGTTATCATCCGTTAAACGTCCACTGTATCCTCTCTGCATCCTCTGGGCATCCTCGCAACTCACATCCGCTGCAGCTGAAAACGGAAAGAGGGAGGAAAGATAAGGTACATAGAACGTATATACATCGTTAGTAGGATGTAAGCGTATGCATCTCGTATATAAAGTATTCAAAGCTGTCATCCACTTCCATCCGCTTTCATCCGCTAGGCTTCCGATGAACATCCGTTTAACATCCCCGCTACATACTACCCACGTCCGTTATTTTCCGTTGTTTTCGCAAATTTTCGCAAAGTTTGTCCATTTCTGGAGCGGATGAAAACGGATGGAGCCATCCCCGAAATTTTGCTCGTCCGCTGTGTCCTTTATGCATACGTTTTGTTTCCGTCGGCCAGTGGGACCGGGTCATAAACGTGAGGAGTACTTCGGTCTGTTTCACGAACGCCAGCGTGAGCTGACCGTTCGTTTAAAGGGAGGCTTTACTACTGCAGCTAGAAGGGATTAGACCACCCAGAGAGCCATCAAGGTCACTGTGACAGGTGGCTATCTCATTAACTCAGCTCTCATTTAACATAAGAAAAAGAGGATCATGGGGGACCAAGAGGCACCGATTTGGGAAGTTTTCTATATAGAGGGAGCAAGTAGCTACAAGTAGGACAGTGTGCCTTTAAGTGCAGTTGTCCAAAAAAAGTTGTAGATGGCGTTAACCAGTATTTGACATACTACCTAATCACATAATCTTTTCTAATATTCATAGGCAATAGGCATACAAGGCGGGCAGGGATGTTGATTAGCTGCAATGCCCCCCTCCCAGGATGTATTGAGTTCAGATACTCTGGCAACCATAACTTTATCTTCGAGCACCGAGCTGCCCGAATAGTTAAATTTCAATTCCCATCTAGTGTATTTTCTTGGGAAAATAACATTTTTATCCTGATAAATTGTCTTTTTTTCTCGCTCGCTCACTTTGCTTACTTGAAAAATTGGGAATTAGGATGTTGGTATTTAGGCAAGATGCGTCGGCCCCCTCCCCTGTCTTAAATTTACTTGAACGCCTAAGCTGATATAATGACTACATTATTGTATACACTACTGTAACATGATTGTTTATGTCCACTGCCTCGCTCGGGTGACCTCGTTCAATGACCTCGTTTAATGACCTCAATATTTTTAAGTGACTATTGTCTCATTTCTTTGGTAACAAATTAATTTGCTTGCTGTATTTGCTATGTTTGCTATTTTTGCTTGTTTCACATTGCATAATCATCTTATGTTAAGGCTTCTTGCCCACCTATTATTCATGTTACGTCCTCTTCCATTACAACTACTTCAACCAAATGTTAGTTTTATTTATGGGAACCAAAAATCTATAAGCTAAGCTTTTTAATAGGTTCCTCACATTTCACTCTGTATAACCTTCTCTTCGTTACAATTAATTTCGACGTCCTTTCAAAGAATTAATTATATAATGTGACACTTTTAGTATATTTCATATTATGTTCTATTTTTGTCAATTATGTAAATTCTTTTTATTTGTGAAATGTGACATAAACTTGAAACTTGAACTTGAATGATGTCCTTGTCATTTCTATAAGTTTTATTAAGTTGCATACACTTTGTGTGTTGCAGATGATATGGGCATATTGCACCAAAGCAACCATTTTACTTTGATAAGATCTGTCCATTTTGGCATTGGTATCTTAATTGATACTGTCTAAACGCACTTATTATGTTTTCAACCTATACTATATTAAAGGTCATTGCCAGACGTTACTTCGACGATGCCCTCCACAACTTCAACAAGGCACTTCTGCGTAGTTCCTGCAAGAACGCTGCCTGGACCAACCACCTGCGGTCATCCATGCATACATGCGGGGAGGAGGCCATCGCATGGATCAACGTGTCTTTCGATGATGAACGAGAGAAAATGGGTGTCCTTACCGAGACTTTAGCTCAGCTGCCCGATGAGAAGAGGAAGGCCAAAGAGTACGTCGAATTGGCAACACACCTCTTTGGACTAGGAATGACAGCACTTGGGGAGCTCCAGTACAAAGAATGTTTTAGGTAAGTGTATGTGGATGAGGTAGGAGCCAATATATGACATGTTAAAAGACATTGATGCTTCATTTAGAACTTAATACATCGTAAATCTATCCAAGTGATATAGAGTCTTAAAAAGTCTAAATACATGATATCCATGTTTCAAAGTGCTGTTATTAAATACGGTTCATTCTTGCAATATAGCCGCACACATGAACATGATTATGAGCTCACTGTGCAAGTGGTTTCTATGTTTACCTTTTTTGAGATGAGTAAAATATTTCCCACTATTATTTAAACAAAGTTTATTTCATATAAAATGGACAATATCATCTCTATGTTCATGATATTCAACTATTTATTTGATTGACATTGTGTACTGAAATAGCACGTAGCCTTGGCATAAGGGCTACATGCAATCCTGTTAAAACAGATGTTCCTCAAACTATTCAAAATAAGACTATTATTGAATATCAAATTCCTCAAATAACAATTTGATAAAAGCATTTGGCTATTGTCATTTGGCAGGTTCATGAAAGAGTGCTACTTCCCAATACAAGAGGCAGCTAGAACATGTGAAAATGATCCAGTCATAATGTCCAAGGTGGACGTTCTCAAAGAAGATGTACATCAGCATACATGCTTCGCTGAAGCAGGCAAAGCAAGGGCTACAGGTAGGTTGATAAATTCAAAGGTCAAAGGTCTAATAATTGTTTAAATTTCCATTGTACTTTTTTTGTTTTGGCCTAATGTCTAATGTCATACGTTTATCTTTAATTTGTTTAAACCCAAGAAAACTATTGTATTGTTTTTTTCTTCCTCTAAATAAGATAAAATGATTTATACATTTATTTTTTAAAACGAAAAGTCTCTATACCACAGTTACATAAATAAAATAACTTTTCTGATCGTGGAGTTCCAATAGTTGTCTTCTCTGATTTTGATTTCAATGACTATTTTTTCTGGATTGAAATGTAGTTGTATTTTGAATTTAACTAAATGTTGTGAGAAGAAGACAGCTTAAGTATCTCTGAAAATACTTTCCGATCCTCATACCTGTTTTAGTTTTTCAGTGCAAGCATAAGACCTTGATCTGCAACTAACTATTGTACATGCCAAATCAGAAACAATAGCAGAACATTGTATAACTTTATTTTCACAAATGTTTTCTAGCAATTGATTTTATCCCGACGAATAGGTCACTTGATAATCTAAACAAAAAATAATTAAAAAAACATCATTGTCAGTGTTCTAATTTTCAATGTTTATATCATGTGGCTTTAACACCTCTTTCTATGTTGCAATGTCTAACAGCTAATGCACATCCGATTGCCAAGTTGTCCAAACACTTGTTTTGACAACTCGGCAATATCAAATTTCCTGCCACAATGGGGGAGGATGGGGGTCCTTTTATTCTTTTCCTGATGAATTTCTCAATTCAGGATTTTTTATAAGCAGAGAGAAATGTGATAGAGAATAATTAAAAAAACATTTAAACAATTTACTTTATAAAACACTATTTGATCGTCTTTTCTCATCTCTCCATTGTAACCACGGTAACCACTTAGGTGATGCGCTCCTGGAGACAGGACTAAAGGACAAGGAGGAGCTAAACGTGGAGTTAGTCTGGTCCATCATAGATTGGTATAGACAGTCTGTCATCTTGTGTAAAGGGAGTGATATAGAACAAGAGGCCATCGCTTTCAGCAGGCTGGGCAGGGTTTATGGCAAGGTAAAACAAATGTTCAATTCTTATCTGGCGCTGCTCAGTGGCTGCCGGGCTCGCGATCAATTGGGCAAAAAGAATTTCCATTTTCGGTTTAATTAAATTTGGAGTGGACTTAAAAAGATTATTATTATTATAGCGCATATTACATAATTATCTCTATGCGCTTAGATACAAGAGAGAGCGAGAGAGAGAGAGAGAGAGAGAGAGAGAAGAGGAAAGACATTAAAATATTGAGCTTTCACCGTTTACCACTTACAATTATCAAATCATTTACACAACTTACATGTTTACTTCATGATTCAAGACTGGTATGATCGAAACAGATATGTTTTTAAGTCAGATTTAAACTATAGTGAAGGAACACATTTTAAAGACTAGGAGAATGTTCCATAGTTCTGGTATGGCATACTGGAAAGCACGGTGCCCATATGTTTTGGTAGATGTAATTAATGCCGTAAATAATTGTTTTGAGCATAATGGCATGATGATGATAGTAGTATGATGATGATAGTAGTATGATGATGATAGTAGTATGATAATGATAGTAGTATGATAATGGTAGTAGTATGATAACGATGGTATGATGATGCGAATAATGATAATAGTGATGATGATAATGATGAAGATGATGATGTTATTGATGATGGTCATGTTGATGGTAGTGGTGGTGAAGAAGATGATGATGATGAGGTGATGATGATGAGGTGATGATGATCATAATTATGATGACAATGGTGATGTTGATGATAGTGGTGATGATAAGGTGATGATGATGATTATGATGATTATGGTGAAGATGATGACTACGAGGATGGAGATTTTGTGAGCACATTTGAAATCAGGTTGGCAGTTTCTGGGCATATAACAATTCTTGCTAAATTGTGTTGGACATAATCCGTATAACACCCTCCCCATTTTAAAAACGACAAACAAACAAGTAACATACAACACACACATATAAATAAATTTCAATCTTCTTCTACTCTTTATGTCATTTATATTGCTACCAGGTACTGAAGTTAACAGTGAAGGGAAAGGATTGCTACAAAAAAGCCATTGAGCTTGTATTGAGTATGCAGCCCAGAACCTTCCATAACGTTGGTGAGTATACAGGACCATCTCATCAAGCTTCAATTGCAGAGATATTAGAAAGAAAGAAAAAAACTTGTACAAGATATCAAAAGTTTGGGAACAAACAGATTTTCAGCCGAATATTCTTTTGCAAAAACACTGAATATTACATGTGATAGGAAGGTAGTCAAATGAATGCATTAGTTAATGAAGGTTTGAAAAGTTCGGAGCAAGGAGGAGTAATATGACTTTTGCTTTGACGACATTAGCTCTGGGCTTTATTTCGTCAAAATATTAGGTTAGTTTTGTGGTTGCGATTGGGTTTAATGTAATGTGTAGGGTAGTTCTATAGTGATGGGTCCAGGATTTAGGTTAGGAATTCGGTAACTGCAGGAAATTGACTTCGGGTTGTCCTATGTGTCATAGAAGTAAATGCAATATTGTAGGATGTCGTGAATCATTCAATTCGATATAGTTGTAAACTGATGGAGCTGTGGACATTCTTCTTCTTAATTTCACTTCCCCTTCCAGACTGGTTTGAGGAGAGCAAGAAATTCGTCGAGGAATTCCAAAGGCGACTCAACAAGGATGGAGAAGAGAACAAGGAGAAGGACGCGGTACTGGCTGAGATGAAGGCCGACCTTGAAAGGCTGAAAGGCTTCTCGAGTCTACCGGCAGAGGAGTACGTAGCGACCCTCTACAAGACATGGCCGCCCAAGGCTCCGGGGGCCAAGCTGGATGAGGAACTGTCCAAGAAGAAGCTGCTCCTCAAGGCCATCAGTCACTACCACCCGGACAAGGTGGACAAAGAGGTACATGGCAAGAAGTGGTACTACTTCACGGAGGAGATAACCAAGTGCCTCAATGATAGATACATGAAAGAGAAATTCACAGATTAGGGATCATATTTATAGAGGGCCTGGTTAAACATGTTTTAACTTAGTCCATTTAAAGTGAATTTTTAATATAATTTTGAAAGGATAAGTTCTTATTCAATGAAACTTTGACTAAAGGGTTATTAAGTATCCCCATTCATGTGAGTAGAATTTCAGGTCACTAAGTCAAGGTCAAAGGTAATTTCAGGTCAACAAACTTAGACTATGTTGTGGCATCAACATCAAAACTTAAGGGGCATGTCCACTCCAAAAATAACGTACTTTCAATAGAAGCTGAAAGACAAACTAATCAAAACAAGGTTTGAGCAAAATTTGATAACTTGAATTATGAATTTCTAAAGACATGAAAAACTTTGAAAATCATGAGACGAATTGGCAACTCACTCATGAGTCTGTGACGTCATTGCCTCACCATCCACTCATTGTTTTCTTTATATTGATAATATGAATTTCTAATTTTCCCCCTAAAATTCGTATTTCCTCACACCAGCATCCATCTTATATTAATAGTAATATACTTTTGTGTGGATGCATTAATTTAGAATATTTTTCTTCTTCAGTCAGATCATGAAAAATGTGAATTTTAATATACTATTTACATACGAATCAATGATTATGAATATACAATATTCAGAAAATAACATCAATTCTTCAAGTTGATAATTTTGTTTGTGAAATGTCATGCACAGCTGCACGCAATTTGATACAAATCATATTACCTGGGCAACGGCATGGGGAAATCAAGTTTTTGGCGATAAAAAGGGAATTAATGGGATAAAAATATATAAAGCAATCGAGAAATAGTGAGGCAATGACGTCACAAACTGATAACCAAATTGGCAATTTGTGTAGTGATTTTCTTTTTTCTATACTTTTTCATACTATAAAAAAAAAGTCATACCTATTAGTTATCCGATTTTACTCAATGGATATTGCTGGAAACTAGGCTCAATAAGGGAGCAATATAACATTTGTCCTACTGCTATCTTTGGTTAATGGTTATTTTATTTTATTATATGCCAACGACCATGGTAATTACCAATAGATATATCATTTTAATAGAAAAATCCTAAGTTCAAGTTAAAATAGATCTAACAAGGCCTTCCCACATCAACATTTACTAACGGTTTGCATGAATTTTTATGTGAGAATACATAACAATCACTCTTTGGTCAGTGATATTCCACATGCTCCATAAGTGTAATTTCAAGGAAATTAATTTTAAAAAATGTTGAATTGTTTCTTAGACATCATTAACAATCTTAATGCAACGTTCATAATATTACTTTATTTTTGTAGTTTACAGCTTCATTTCTGTATACATGTATATGGGTATATACATTTTAAATGTATGAGTATGCCGGAAAGAAATCGCGTATAAATGTTTATATATACAAACATGAACTAAATATATTATTATGATAGGTAATGATAATTAATTATCATAAGTAATTGTACATTTCGTATCTGAGTATGGTTCTTAAATTAGTTGCTGTATATATTGCGCTGAAAGAATTTACATGTTTTTTTTGGTGAATTTTGATGAATTTACGTTGTTTATATTTTGGTAGGATGATAACTTTCGTATGGTTTTGTAACTGATTCCATCATTAAATGTATGAGTATGCCGTAATGTTTATATGTACAAACATGAACTAAATATATTATTATAATTGGTAAAATGTGCAGTTACTGTAGATATTTGTTAGCGAAAATGTATTTTGCATGGAAGGGGATTTCTCTTTGAGACATACTCTTATTATTTCTTGTGAAATGTTATTGTATGTAAAAAAATTAATGTTTCATTTAAGACAGTTTTCGAATGTACAAAAGTAAGTTATAAATGTACTTGCCAATTCCCGAAGAAATGACAAGTAATTGTATATTTCGTATCTGAGTATGGTTCTTATATTAGTTGCTGTATATATTGCGTTGTAAGAATTTACATTTTTTTGTTGGTGAATTTTGATGAATTTACGTTGTTTATATTTTGTTAGGATGATAACTATCGTATGGTTTTGTAACTGATTCCATCGCATAACATTTTTGACTTAACGAAAACGCCCTACATCGAGAATGGATATGATCTTATCTGCTTAAATCTTAATCGAAAGTTTCTTCAATTAAATGTCAGAATGGAACGGAATGGACTGGTTGATTGTATTTTTTTCTGTCTCATATCATTTTCTTACTTATTAATTTCCTCTTTCAGAGTAAACTTATGTATTGAATTGTATTGTAGAATGACATGAATCGAATGCGGGGTGTGGTCTAGGTTGTCAGTAATTGTGTAACGTATCAAGTTTTGGTATAGGAAAGAATAATAGAATTATTATTTTCCAAATCAGACAACGACCACCACAACAAAGAAAATTAACAGAATTTCTTAAATTTCTCCTCCGCTGATCCATGCATGTACAATTGGGGTTACATTGGAGGCTATGGCCCTAAATGTATAGCGAAAGACAGAGAGAGAGAGAGAGAGAGAGAGAGAAAGAAAGAGAGAGGGAGAGAGAGAGAGAGACAGAGACAGAGACAGAGACAGAGAAAGAGGGAGAGAAAGATGGAGAGAAATCCAAAGGAATAAGCATTCTTGATAATTCCAATTTTATTAACCAAATCAAACCGGTACCCCCTCACGTACACACACACACAACACACACGCACATATACGCACACACGCACACACGCACACACACATACACACACAAACACACATCATCATCAAGCACAGCCTGATAGGTAAGGGTCCTTGCTGGGAGCAGTCTACAACTCAAATAGTTCGGACTCTATAGTTACGACTTAGGTTTGTAGCTGCAAATCATTGTGCCTTGAGAGAAGCCTAGCCCAGCTACCTACTAGGCAGCTACATTACATGGCCTATGGTAGTCTTATAGTGCAGACTCACTTTTACGACTGACCGGGGTTTGTGCTTGCAGACTTGGGGTGTGCCGAGCAGAGATCGTTTTCCAGATTTCGAACACAAAGGTATTGGAAACGCCCTCCTCTCAAAAAATGAAATGGAAGCTCTTATTACCAATCATGTGAAATAATATTTCTCTGTCTCTTTTTTTCTCTCTCTCTCTCTGCCCCCCTCTTCTTCTCTTGCTAAGTCTCCCTCTGCCTCTGCCCTTCTCTTTTTCTTATCTCACTTTTCCGCCTCTGGTTCTCGTTCTCTCTCTATTATGTCTTGCATTGTTCCTTAATTTTCTCTAGCACTTCTCTTTGCCCTTTAATCTTATTTCACCCCTACCATGCTTACCATGGAGAGAAACATGGATTGAAATACATTAGTAAACAGGTCTATTCATTGTTATTATTATTATAACGTAATCATCATTTTCATAATTATTATCATTACCATCTATATCAACGTGACTTTTCTGCGCCTGTACCTCGCAGACTAATAGTTTTGCACAGGATCTTTTTCGCTGGAATATACATGTACTACAATACATGGGAAAAAACCCCAAGGTCAACATGGGCGCGCAGCCGACATCGTATTCTGAAATGGGTTGGAGATAACTAATGACAGTATTTTCACTAACACTGATGTGATGGCACTGAATCAACAATCAATAGTGAGTTAGATAATCAAAGTGCTCGAATATAGACGGAGGTTAATCGTTTTTTCAAGTGAGTATCAATCTGCGTTACACACGGAGCAGGTAATTATCTTCGATAATTTCTTCATGAATAGATGCTGATTTTTATTCTGACATGATAAAATGTTTGGTACGTATATTGTAGATGTAACATAAGTTCTAGCTGTGTTTGCTGTTGGTGCAACCAGTACTTGCAGTAGAGGCGCATGATCGATTTGGGAGACTCGATCTCTCCCATTCCGCTCCCATTTGAGAGACAGTCTGTAATATCGGAGAGTGCTGACAAAAGAAACATCAACAACAAGGCAATTTCCGCCTTTCTTAGATCAACAGGCCATTGGTTTTGCATATGGATCATAACAGAAACTGTTATTAAAAACAAAAATAGACGGTATAGTAAATGGTCAAAAGGGATACTCTGCTCATCATAATGCAAAATCATATGTATATTTTGAGCCAAGGGAATCCCTTTGCAGCAAATGCAAATAAAGGGAATTGGAATCCAATTCAGATGACAAGATTTTATTCAACATACTAAAGAGAGGGATATATCTCCCATATTGGCTGCGCGCACCTATACTGCATTAGTGATAATTATGGAGGGGGGGGGGGGGGGGAGGGGGAATAGGTCCGACTAGCAAGAGGCGTATGGGCGCCAAGTGTAACACATGTGATTCTGTCACGAAATCAATGTTTTTGTCACGAAATCAATCTCACCGTTTAATTTTGTCACGAAAGCAATATCACCTTTGATTTTGTCACGAAATCACTCCCAAAGCTGATTTTGTGGACCAAGACACTCCCCGTAATTATTTTGTCTCGGGAGTGATTCTGTCCACGGAATCACTCGCGGGTGAGATTCCCGGATATTTTAAACAGGATCAGAAATGAAGTACCTTTTTGTAGAGTTTTAAACGTTTTAAAATGATAGGGACTGTCTCACGTTAGGGTATAGTTAACACAACAGTAAACACTAACGTTTAATAGCGTTACAGTTAACCTATAGTCCGTACCCTATCAATTCAAAAAGGTAAAAAGAAAAAGGTACTTGCTTCATTTAGATCCAGGAGTCTCAACCGTTCTGGGACCCTTTGATACGTGTATGTATCGTAGTCATTAGAACAGCGCTACATGCACTGCACTGCATAGATCGTACACGTGCTCGCGCTCGGTCACGTCTGCAAGACGAAGAGGGGTTCGATATATCGATCGTCTCCTCGTTTATTTCATTCCAAATACGATCCGAATTTACAAAATCACTCCCAAGATTGATTCCGTGCGAAAAAATCATTGCGAGGAGTGATTTGTCCATGGAATCACAAACGCGAGCGATTTTACTGAGCCTGAGTTCCATGGTAACAATAAATTACATTTTGCCGTATTTAAACTTGTAACTGTGTCATTTCAACTTGATTAAGGCCATTAAAAAAATACACATGTTTAGCGTCCCCGCCCGCTTCCTTTTTAAAATATTTATTTTATTTTATTTTTATAGAAAAAAACAAGAAAAACACTGCTATTTAAAAATGATGTATTTCTGATCCAAAAAAAAAGAAAAATCCAGGCGGCCATCTTGAAACATAGCCCGACTGTCAGGGAAAATTTACCAAGCGGCCATTTTAAAAGAAAGAAGAAAAAAAGGGCCTCCTCCTTCCTATTTTTTTAAATATCAGGAAGCTAAACATGTTTTTTTTTAAATTTATTTGGCCTTAACATTTGAAGTCCGAGGCCTAGTAAATAAAGCCTTGTCTGTACTCATAATTCAATCACGGCCATAATGATTGATTCTTTATATCTGTTCATTCGACCATCCTTTGACAGATCTACTACTACCAATGCAATTATAGGCCCGTCTTTATTAGCCTTGTAATTTGTAAAATGAATTGTAGACATTGAAAATATTGGTAACCTGGATTCTGAATTCTTTTTTAAAAGTTGTGATCATTAATAGACAAGTCCCGGAAGTCTGGACGGTTTTGACTCTTGCCATGGGGCCTTTGAGTTTTGACCTCTATAAAGCTTAGCTGGTGACGTGGTATTGATGCGTGTAGGACTGAAGGCTGAGGTGAATTAAGAACGATATTTTGTTTATGAAAAAAAGGAATTACCCATGCTATTTTTCTGTTGTTTTATATAGTTTGGCCCGTAGAAAATATTATCATGACTACTTCTACGGCTAAGACTAGCAAGAGTTTCTCGGTACAGCAGAGAGAGCGAGGCAATGCCTTCTACAAGTCGGGAACAGACGTTGCAATTGACCGCCCCATCCGTTTGACGATGCTTGAAAAAGCCCTCGAGTGTTACATGAATGCCCTCAGCTGTAAAACCACTGAAGACGAGGAGGTTTCTGCGATGAAGAACATCGGTATGACATCCAGGAAGCTGGCTGGCACCTACCTGGAGACGGTTCCAAATAGAAAAGCTAAGGTCCGTCTAGACAATTTAGTAAACAGAAAATAAGCAAAGTTCTAATGGTTTAAAAATAACAATGACGAGACAGCGTAATTACGGAGGACTGACAGTCCATCCATTAGACCGAGAGCATTTGGGCTAGGGAATTCTTAAAAAGATCATCAGACGGGCCATGAGACTGACGGCCAACAAGGCCGACAAAATAAAGAAAAGCATATGGGAAAACCGTGGGCTGTCCGTCTTGTGAGATTTCGGTCCAATGAACTCTCAAAAAATTGTCAGAAGGGCCATGACACGGCCTACAACTACAAGACCGACAAAACAGAGAAATACATACGGGAAGATCACAGGATGTTCGTCTTGTAAGCTTAAGGTCCAGTGAACTCTCCAAAAAGTTGTCAAAGGGCCAAAATTGTCGGTCTAGTAGGCTTTTTTGTTTCATGGCATTGGGCTAGTAAATTCTCAAAAACGTTTTCCAAAGGGCTATCAGACTGTCAATGTTGGTCTATTAGGCTTTTTTGTTCCATGGCCATTGGGCTACTTAATTCCCCGAAAAAAACGTTGATCGAAGGGTCATGAGACTGACAATTTTGGTTCAGTAGGCTGTCGTGGCCATTGGTCTAGATCAATCTCACAAAGGTTGTCAGAAGGGCCATGGGGCCTACAGCCTATAATACCGACAAAACAAAGAAATGCATAAGAGAAGACCATCGGATGTCCGTCTTTTGTGCTTTAACTCTCCAAAAAGTTGTCAGATGGGCCATGAGACCAACATTGTCGGTCTAGTAGGCTATTTTGTTTCATGGCCATTGGGCTAGTTGATTCTTAAAAAGGTTGTCCGAAGGGCCATCAGACTGACACTGTTGGTTAAGAAGGCGTTTTTGTTTCATGGCCATTGGGCTAGTTAATTCCCCGAGACCAATGACCATGGACCCATCAGCCTTCTAGACCGACATTATTAGTCTCATGGCCCTAATTCGGACAACCTTTATGAGAATTATCTAGACCAATGGCCACGAAACCGACAGCCTACTACTATTACTAGACCAACAGTGTCAGTCACATGGCCCTTCAGTCAACTTTTTTGAGAATCAACTAGGCCGATGGCCATGAAACAAACAAGCCTGCTAGACCGACAATGTTAGTATCATGGTCCCTCTGACAACTTTTTGGAGAGCTCACCGGACCTAAAGGCCACAAGACGGACATCCTATATGATCTTCCCTTGTGTATTTCTTTGTTTTGTAGGTATTGAATTAAGGCTGTCGGTCCCATGGCCCATCTGACAGTCTGTTTGAGGGTTCACTAGAACAATGATAATGAACCCGACAGCCTTCTGGACCGACACTGCAGTCCATGGTCTAGTGACCCCCCCCCCCCCCCAAAAAAAAAAAAAAAAAAAATTGTCAAAAGGAAATGAGACTGCAATGTTGTCTCATGGCTGTAAACATTGAAACAATAATGCCAAGTTATCTACGTGTGTCTGGATAAGTTGTTTATTGAATAATATTAAATTATAATTGTTAAGATACTACTGTACTACTTTATATTTGTTTTGTTTGTTTTATGCGCAATTAGGAATTTCAGGTTTATCAAATGAAAGTTTTGAGAATTTCATGTCGGATAAGAATGGATTGTGTTGCTTATAACAAACAGGTTGTGGAATGCCTGAAGATGTAGATTATATTTACAGACCATTTGCCAGATGAAATAACTTTGTGGAAGTATCTTTGTAATAAAATTATAAAAATAATGTTCAAATTTTGTCTCTCTTTAATATAATGCATCTGTTGTAATGCAAATTATTTCAAAAACCGAATGTTCTGTTTCTCTCTTTTTTAATATAGAATATCCGGAATAATTTCAAAGAGGCCTTAAAATATTTGTGCCTGGCGTACATGAACAGGTCCTGCAAGAGTCTGTCATGGAGCCACGCGTTGGAAGAGTTTACGAATCACTGTTTGAAGGAGGCCACTGAATGGTTAGCTACATTGGACACAAAGAGTATGTGTGCAATGTTCAATCACCTACATGTAAAAAATAATGTGTACAGAGCTGGAATGGTTAAAATCAACCTCATAAACTTTATGTGGCATCTTATACGGGCTAACAGAAAATGAATGTGTATGAATTATGAAGAAAAATAAAAAATAACATATAAACCCACGCACGGAGTCCAAGTCGTTCTGTGCGGGTCTTTTATTTCATTAGCTTATGTTGTTGTTGCTTTAGCGTTAATTAATGCGTGTATCATTCAGTTGCTTTTTTTGTTAATTGATAGTATAGTATTAATGACTGCTTTGAGAGACAAAGTTGTTTTTATACGCCCAAGGGAAGGTTAAAATCGAGCTATTGCCCGAGGCTTGCCGAGGGCAATAGCTTGATTGTAACCTTCCCGAGAGCGTATAAAACAACTATGTCTCGAAAATTAAAGCAGTCATTAATACTTTTATATACCGAAAAGGGTCATAGAATACATGTGCGACTTACCAATCATGATAATCAAGTTTGTTACGCTATCGAGACAGCAGACTAACTAACTAAGCAGTGTAAGGCACAAGGTACATACAAATACGTGTGTGGGACTATGAACGGGCTGGATTTTTGTTGTGTTACCGAAATGTGCTCAGAATTCAAGTAATTCATCTATTAAATGACTATAACAGACAAGAAACAAGTCAAAGGTAAGGACAAGAATCAGTGCTTATCAATATAACATAAATTGTGCATGAAATACCATCAGGAAAGCTATCTAAATTTGTCAGAAATTAGCGACAAACACACCAAATTCAGCGCTGCAATGACGCACAAAACGGCGTAGAATTCAACTTTTCATCCATCAAATGATTTCAAACACTTGCATTATACAATCTTCAATGCCTGTATCACCATTATCGCAAGCAATAAAATCACAATATATATCTATAGACCTATAGGCCCGAATTCACAAAGGAGGTTTGTCGACAAACCGATGTTTATATACGTCATATGACGCGTTTTGACGCTTTTTTTACAAACCTGGCTTGTTAAAAACAAAAGGAGGTTTGTCGAAACAAAACGAGGTTTGTCGACAAACCTCCTTTGTGAATTCGGGCCATAGAGATCTACGGCTAATAATAAGACCAATTCATTCACGTGTTCTTGCTGTCTAGCGACCAATTCTTCGCACAGTACACGTACACGTATGGTATCCGCGATCGCTCAAACCAGCTTTTAAGCAAGACTGAACTATATACCCGGTAACTTGAATTTTACCCTCGAACTATTAAGGCCCGGTCACACAGCCCTCCACGGGCGTATCGCGGCCGAATCACGGCCAAAAATTTCTGCCCGTGAAGCAGACGCTGTTGGACGCTTTGAGGTCGCGATAAAGACGCGATACAGCCGTACTTTACCCGTCGTTATACGCGGTAAGAAATTCACACGCGGTTGGCCGCGCGAAAAAGTTTTGGGCTGCCCAAAAATTTAGACCGCGGGTAATCGCGGGCGGTACACGTGGTACACACGCGGTAAAGACGCGGTACAGACGCGGAACGAACGTGCTAGGACGTGCTACGGCCGCGGTTAAGACGTGGTTACACGCGGAATTGGACGCGAAATTTTAGCGGGTAATCGCGGGTGGAGCACGGTCATAGCACGTTTGTTCCGCGTCTGTACCGCGTTGTTATCACGTGCATTAGCGTGTGTACCGCGTGTAAGCGTGGTAGGCCGCGGTACCGCCGCGCTTCACCCGCGATAAGGACGCGGAACAGTCGCCGGCGTCTGTTCCGCGGGCATACCACGGGTAAACCGCGGGTAAGCCAATTTTGCACATTTTCCACCACGGGCAAAAAAAAATCGCGAAATTTTACCCGCGATACAGACGCGAAAGGCTGTGTGACCGGGCCTTTACATGGGCGTGGCATTTTTCGTTTATTTACGGGAATGGCTGAAACAATGACTGCAATTTGCACAATATGCTGATGTAAGACCATATCACCGATTTTCACAGCCGATAACACACCTATAAATGCTTTCCATCTTTTTAAGCGCGGATATAAACGTCAAACCTATGCACTTACAATTTTCCTGCTTAACAGATAATCAATTTATTTCAACCATTTTGCGATATTTGGCAGATCAAGATTAAAATTTGCTGCTATTCGGGGTTGTTAGAAGAACAAAATAAGCAAGTATAATCTGCATATAATAATGCAGAGATCGATTTAAGTAGGTAAGTCATTCTTACACAGGCCGTATAAAAAGGATACCTAACTTTGGTAACTTATTAAGAATTTATAACCTATGCGAACTTGAAAAATATTTTATGGTAAAGAGTAACTCATACCCTGTCTAACGATATCATATTCATAACTGTGCTGCCATGGATGACTGAGCAGCAGGCTCTAACAAAAATTGTCAAAAACTATTGTACCTAATTTGGTCCTATGCAATGAATGTTGGTCAAAAGCCATTGATTATTATTTACATTGATCATTTAGTCTTCGCTTTATTATCATGATTACGATCCTGACTTCATTCGCATCCCTTGTTCAAGATAACCCTTCTCATTGAGTGATAGAAAAATGGATGTATTTTATTCAGGATGCTACCTTTTTATGAAAATCTACTGTCAATTTCTTTGATATCAAAATATGTGTTCTTTCTTGCATTTTGGTTAAGTATAGTAGCCGCAATTCGAGATAAACCCCTTTTACTTCTTACGCGTATGAAATGGCCTGGCGGACAAGTGAGCAGAGAGAACTTAGATATCATGAGACAATAGTAGGCAGCTTGATATAATCAAATGTAATCCTATGAATTGAAACAAAGTTCTGTGAAAGCCTAGTTACATCGCATCTTTTGAAACATAAGGAAACATTGAAACATGAAGCAGAATTTATTTTTTAAAGAAGCACATGCATATGGCATGACCTACATTCGTTCCATCAGCCCGGACGTGGTACAAGCCGAAGTTCGACAATACTCAGTCACCCGTGGCAGAGATGTTATGAATAGGGTATCATTTGATAAAAAAGAAGTTACTCTTTATCATGAAATAGATTTCAAAGTCATATTGGTTATGACTATTCAATTAAGTGCTACAAAATGTTCTGTATAATGAGAAAGATTTGTATTTTCAACCATAGATGTACTAATCATGTATCACAACCAAAGTTTATTGATTCTTATTTTCAGAGAGGATAGCTGGTTTCAGTGAGCTGTTGAAATATTTACCAGACTGTATTTTGAAGGCTAAGGGATACATCCAGTATTCAAAACTCCTGTTTAATGAAGGTCTCACAGCCTTGAATGATGGAGTATATAAGGAATGCAACAGGTAGATATTTTAATGCCTTTGATTAAAGTGATTTAATGTTTTTCCGCTGTTTATTTCAATTATTACATTGTCATGCTTTTCGTTTTTTGTTTTGTGCCTTTTACTACTTTTAATGCGTATCGGTCTTACATGTGTTAGTTTTATACTGTTCTTAACTTTGCTTGTGAGCTTTGGTGATAATCATTTATTTATATTTCCGTGTACTACATTTTTATCCTGTTCAGGACCATGATGTAAAACATATTTTGTATGTACAATGTATATCTGATTCTTGTTATCCTGAATAAATATATTTCAATAAAAATAAATAAAAATCAATTTATAAGGTAATACTCAACTAAATACAAAACTTTTGGTTGATTAAGTATATATTGAATTAAACAGTGTGAAAGAAAAGTACTAAAATAAGCAAGAAATTTGTGCACAAAATTAATGATTGTAAATTTTACTCTGCATTGCCAATATAGAGACTCCTCACAATCTATGATAGTGAGTCAAATTTTCCAGCGATTTTCGCATTTTATGCTCATGTATAATTTGTATTCAGAGCACTCTCGATCAAAAGACATAAAATTAAACGTCAATAAGAGTGACATTAAGTTGCTAAGGGTTAACAAAATTCTGTACACAAGGATATGGTTCATGGTAGGCTATATGTCACAACATCTATTTTTTCTCACGTTTACATTCCTCTTCAGATACATGAAGAAATGCCACTTTCCTATCCAAGAAGCAGAGAGGTTGAGTAGCCAGGACCCATGCATCACGACTGAAGTGAACATCTTGAGAAAAGATGTTAACACTCACATAATAATATGTACTGCTAAATCTAGCATGGCACGGGTTGAAGGTAGGATCATAGAGTTAGAATGGGTTAAAATGGGTAACTACAGTATGGTCATTTAACTGAATACCATATTCCTATTTCTCACCAGACACTCTGTTAAGGCTGTATATCGTCACACCTGGGAGAGAAATGAAGAGACCTAGTGAAGGAAATGTTGAGAAAATATCGGAGGAAATACAACATGGATGAGCTGGGAGAGGGGTGAAATAGAGCGGAGATAATGAAATACAGAGAAGATGGAAAGGGAGGAGGAAGAAGGGGGAGAGGAAGAAGGGAGGGAAGAAAATGGATGTAGAGAGGGATGGGGAGAGGGAAAGTAGGGAAGAAACGAGAGGATGCAGGAAAGGTAAGGAGAAATTAGGGAACGGAAAATGCAGGATGGCATGATGGATCAGAAAACGGAGGATAGAGAAAGAGAGATGTGGGGAGCGAAGGGGTAAGGTATGACAAGAGGGAATCTGAGAGAAAAGGGGAGAGGAGAAATGGAAATGGTTGGGAGAATTGAGTGGAGGGATGGGCGAAGTAGACGCATGCGAAGCTGCGATGGAGAAGGTTCAGAGAAGGATGTGGAGAGAGGGGGAATGTCCTAGGGTTAAAGGAGGGAGATACAAATAAGGGATGGGATTATAAGCAGTTGTGGAGAAGGGATGAAAAGAGAGGGGCATAGGGGTAGGGAATTAAAAAGAAAACAGTATAAGAAATGAGGGTAATTGCCTTTGGTAACACGATTTGTGAAGGGAAATACTGTATTGGTATCAGGTGCGCATTTCGTAGTTTTTAATATTCCATTTGATCATAACCCGAAGCGACACTACGTGCAGCAGCACTGCCTGTGCCGAGACCCTATTTTAACATCCTCATTATAGAATGCTTAATATAGGGTAGTTTTCTTTTCTTAATTACACTCGGAGCTTCATTCATGCGAAATGGTGCGTCGTCTCAGGGAGGTAGCAGGGGAACTGATACCAACACCAGTAAGTCAGATACTGAGGGAAAAAATCCGGACACCAGAGCAAAACCACAACCACCTCCATGTACATATTCCCCCTTTGATACCAGGAAAGGAGATGATATCCGCAAGAATCCTTTCAACGTTGACTGCTCTTGGCGCACAGGTGTCTCGTCGGAAGGAAGTAGCAAGGGGACACAGAGCACCACCTACACCAAATGTAATACCGATGCGAAAAAATCTGACATTGATCCAAACCTGCAGCGAGATCGACGCTCAACCATGTACAGCTATTCTTCCGCTGATGGATCGAATCGTTTCGGTGCTCCGATGAAGAACACCAGTAAGGAGTCTTTCGGCTCTGGTGTCCGTAAGCGGCAGATGCCCACCAGAAGTGCTCCAGGTGATGGTTGGAGTGCCAAACCTGCTGGCGATTCGAAAGAGCGAACGAAAGGCAGCGGAACCAAGGATGGCCACGTCAAGTCAACGGAAGGCACTACTACCGATGAGCTACCCAATTATACCAAGAAACGAAGGAAAGAAACTACTGCGACCGAGGAGAGTCAATCTGCAGGTAAGCATGCGAAATGCCAATCAAGGATTTATAAATTATTACTTACTGCTGATTGATATAATAATCGATTAAAAAATTAATTCACATTGTACAGTGCGATCCAAAAAAAGTGAACCCAACTTTGGTAGCTTCTAATTAAAAGGTTACAACCGTATGTGACCTCTCATATTTCATGGTAAAGAGTAACTAAAATCCTGTCTAATTATAGCATATTCATAATTGTGCTGCCACGGACGACTGAGCAGCAGGCTTTTCAAAAAGTATTGTCTAAGTATTGTCCTCTTGTCCCAAGATTGGTTTGAAGCAATGAATGTGAGTCAAAAGCCATTATTGTGTGTTATCTCATTCCCCAAAATAATTGCTCACTTATTTATATTGTCTATTCGGCAGTTCAGTGAAAAAAAAAAATATTATATACCTCACTTAAGAAATCCAGCCATCTGTTTGGTCGAAATTGCATTGCAACTATTCCTGTAAAATTCCAAACCCATGTAATAGTTCTAAAATAATAGTTCTAAAATACCAGTTACCATGGTTACCGGAAAAATAGTTCAGTCTTGGTGAAATACCCATAGGTTCACAAGTTAAAAACAGGTTTGAGCAATCGAGGATATACCGTACGTGTGCGAAGAATTGGTCGGTAATTTCAAACCGAAGGCAAAAATGGCTGAAGAAACTCTCCCAAGATTTCAATATATATTATTATATATATATATATATATAAAAGAATCAATGGATGGCGCTCCCAGTGGCGGATCCAGGGTGGGAGAGGGGGGGGGGGGGGGGTCGGTGGCAAAAAAACGTTTAAAAACACGTTAATGTTACCTCTTTTTTTGGAGATGGGCGTCCCCAAATTTTCGAGGGCCCCCCCAAAAAACTCACTTCCACCCCACCACCCCCCCCCCCCCCCCACTGTGCGAATTATCGGCCAGCTGTTTCGCCGCTAAATATTTTCTCACGAATTGGAGTCCCTCCCCTGCCGCCGGCTGGATCTGCCCCTGGGCGCTCCTGACCCTGCGCGCTGCCCCCCCCCCCCCCCGACGTCAACTGATAACTCGCGGTCGAGCTGCATCGATCGCATTTCGTATGTTTTTTTCCATTCCGTTTGATCGAAACCCGAAGCAGCATCGCCGGTTTTAGGAAGAGTCCTCGAAATTATTCATAGTGACATGAAAAGAATGAGAAAACTCACAAATTATGTTCAGCTCTATCAAAACTCAACCTTCTCTTTAATTAAATGCCTCTCCTTTCCTGTAGCTTTTATGGAATAAGATGTTTTCCCTTTTCCCTCATTTTTGCTTGTTGCTACGTTTTGGTAATTATGTCCAAAGCAGACACACAGAAGAGCCCTTCAACCATTTGCAGGGAAAAGGGCAACGAGTTTTTCACGTCCGCTCGAGATGGAAGACATGTCGGCAAATCTCTAATTTTCAAGGTATTGAATTTCATCATGTAGACGTTGATCTCACATAATTATAATTGATTTGATTAGATTTATTGATTCCTATATCATTTGTCTTAGCTCTTCTCGAGCATTCATGCTCAGGTGCAATAATCTGTCATTTAAATTTTAAACATTTACATCAGTATACTTTTCTAATACAGTACATTAAAGAAAAGATTTTAAAAAGAAGAAAAAAGTAAATAAAAATGTTTAAAAGCATAATCAATATGAATAAAATAAACATGATGTAGCAAGGCTACAGCGTAAGCATCAAGTTCAATGTGCTTGTCGCCCTCAGTTAAAATAAATATGGTCATTTTCACAGTAAAGGGTGTAACTCTGAAATTTGAAAATTTTTATCTCTAGTGATCTCATAAAGCTACAGAATTCAAAGATATTTTGGCATATGAGTAACCTACTTGGGTGCTACCTTGGGTAGCATAGACATCTTCAGGGATTACTTCGTTAAATTTTGGCAGGCACATAAGTACCCTAAATGTGACCCTTTTGGTGTACACAAAATACATAGACATTTTTGTAAAGCCCTGCATTTTTTTCAGGAACAGTGAGGATTGTTTTTGTTATGCAGAATGTGAAGTTAGATGTTCAATGAAAAGTGCCAAAGAAGTTTAAACTGTAACGGCTCATCTATTTTTAAGAACAGAGTGTTGTAATTTGTCGTTTCGGAGACTTCATTTTCCGTTAACAATAGTTAACAAACTTCATGTGAAGAACTCTGGTTTGAAAAGTGCTTTCTATCATTTCTTTTGTTCTTGATATAACACTTGATATCTATACTTCCAACTAATGACAACATTTTTCTGAACATGTTGCTTGTAAGAATTTTTTAAAAGTTTGACTGAGTCGACCCAATTTTCCGTTAGCTGATTTGAAGCCTCCGAAACAAACTATTCGGACAGCTTGTACAAATATGAATGTAGGAATTTATCCAATCATTATATCAAAATGTAGTATAAGGACCCCTAAGTCACTTGTCAATAAATAGCTTAGATATTCCCAACTATTAGAAAATAATAGACATTACAAACTTTCCGTTAGCACTTGAAGCCTCCGAAACACTTGAAGCCTCCGAAACAGCAAAAAGATTATTTTTCATTTTTTAAATACCTAGACCGATGTGTTTCATGTTAAATCTGCATGGCAATCATATGTTAGGATGTGCAGGCTCCCTTGAAGTTGAAAGTAAATAGATATCCAGTTAATTTTGTTCAAGACTTACTAATAACCCAAAAAACTTGTTTCGGAGGCTTCAAACTGTAGTTAACACCATATTTTTTGCTATTGTGATTTTATAGATAGGGGAATGTTTACAGTTTTCCTATTTTATGTTTGGTTTTGGTCTAATAAAGTACAGGAATGTGTTAGATGTTATTGGATTTTTATATTTTTAAAGATTTACAATAGTCAGCATTTCAGAAAGAAATTTTACACCAGTGCTAGGAGTATTCACCCGTTTCAAACCTTGATAATGTAAGAATCATTTACCAAATAATAAAAAAAGTTGATACATATAAATCTTCCAAGCTTAATGAATATTTTAATATATAAAATATCAAAATGAATCACTATATTTTCCCAAATTATAAGACATCCTTAACATTTATCCAATTTGTTTCGGAGGCTTCATTTAGTGTTAACCACATGTATTATGCTCTTTGCCAACCCCTTAGGATCAAATGGCATAGGCCATGCCATCCAAAAACCATTTGTAACAGTAGGAGAGAAATTTGGTGGGTAAAGAACCCTCTAGAATTGTTAGGGAAGCAGTGTGTACAACCCCTTTTATGACAATGGAATAATAATAATAATATTCGGTTCTTTTATAGCA
Source organism: Strongylocentrotus droebachiensis (assembly GCA_035222895.1). Lineage (NCBI taxonomy): Eukaryota > Metazoa > Echinodermata > Echinoidea > Camarodonta > Strongylocentrotidae > Strongylocentrotus > Strongylocentrotus droebachiensis. The sequence goes on from JAVYIG010007264.1 coordinate 89,320, forward strand.
CATATTGAACGTCTCTATGCGCTTCCAAATTTGAAAATTATTACCCCGGCTTTAGCATGGCTTCCATTACGGCGCTTAAGCATTTCAAGGAATTAATTCCTGCCAGGTAGCCAATTTACCTCACCTGGGTCAAGTGTGGCAAATGTAGATTAATGTCTTGCCAAAGGACATTAGTGCCGCGGCAGGACTCAAATTAATAGACCATGAAGATCTTGAAGATATTGACAAGGTTACAGCAACATGTGCTAGCAACATCTGATACTACATGTAGTTAGCATCTCTTCCAGACAGGCATGAACACTGCAGACAGTTCTCTCATTTCCTTACTGTTATGCACAAGAATATAGAGGTAAGAACTGTATATTGTGTCCTTTAATTTCTTTACTTGTACTTTTTTTAATGTGTCATTGTAATGGAACTGATGTGTGAAAGTTTTTAAAGTTTAGATTTGTCACTAAAAATATAGTGAGGCCTAGTTAAGATCTGTATTGTACATTGTACATGTACCTTTATCATACTCATTTTTTGTTGTTGTAAAGGTTGGGTGACATCCAAATATAGTTTGATTCCTGTTGATGTGCATCCTAAAAAAAAAATGCTCCAAATCTCATTCATTTTGTGACATCATCTGTAAATCATTAGTGAGCTAACACGAGACAGTGGTATGTATAATAGCTTAACCAGAGCTGATCACTTGTTTACAATAGACCATACAATACCAACATATGAGTTGCTATGTCAGAAGTGGTGTAGCATCACCAGGAAAAGAAAGGTAATGTGGAGGTATTTGTGAGCATGTGCTGAGCTGGAGAAAGTTACATACCAATTTTTCTTGTTAGCTCACTAATGATTAACAGATAGATGAATGAGATCTGGAATATTTAACAGATAGATGAATGAGATCTGGAATATTTATTTAGGTGGAGCTTAGCAGGTCTGAGAAAATTATTGTAAAATATTTTAAAATCTATGAAATATATTTATAACAAATTATGAGCTGTATGCAGCCCTGCACATAAACATGAATCAATTTATATTTGGATGTCACCTGACTTTTAAGGTTTGCCTCAGTACCAAATGTTTAAATTAGACTTCTGATATACATGTGTGTACATATACAGGTCTATGGCTATGCACAATGGTAAACCAGTAACAATGAATGAAATCCTTGTACATATTACAATTTTGAACAGGTTATTCCTACAAATCCATGGGCAAAACAGATTAAAACAAGTCTGTCATTAATTAGTAATTAGCAATTAAGATTTGTGCAATGTACACATTAAGCATCCTTAGTGATGGTGCCCATATAGACTACTGAACTAGTTCTTAAACAACACATGGATAAATAATAAAATATTATGTAATGCACTATGCAAATATACGTTCAAGATGTACTTTTAAAATCAAACAAATTTATTGTTTTTTAGTGTCCAAGCTCAGATATATGTATGAACATTGTTCTGTGCAGTACAAACTGCTAATTTCCTATTTTCTTCTCCAATTGCAGCATCAAATGTGAGCGATTATGTTGCCATATATTTTGATGCACCTTCATCTAGCAGCAGGATTACAAGTGGGGTGGTTTTCATGGCTCCCGTAAGTATTACCCATGTTAGATCTCAGATTATTAAAAAAACATTTAACAGGATCAACTTTCTGTATGTGAGAAATACTTAGACAAAAAGATTTTTCTAAAATGTATATGAGCAGGTGTTGTGGTACTGAACAAAGTTAACAGGGTAAATTAAAATAAGGGACTGTGAGATATTTCAAGGAAGTGAAATGGATTCTGAAAGCTGTTTATCTGTGTTTTAATGAAAGTTTGTATTTTCTATATTCTTATTTTGCTACTAGGTAAAGGCTTTGATTGATGACAAAGTCAAAGTCAAATTCATGCGCCAGAACAGCAATGGTCTGTATGAATTTACAGAGGACTGTGAAGCCCATCAGCCTAAAAAAGATGTAATACAGAAGATGACTCTACCAACCAGGACCCCTACCCCAGCAGGCAGAGCTTACCTTTATAATTTTTAAGAAGGAGAACTGGACATGTTGGCAGATAAATTTCTTTGAAATAAGAAGTAGATCACAATTGTGTTCCAGGACAAAAACCTGTAAATACTTACCATGCTATTGGTTTCAAATATATGAATGTCTGTGTAAATGTAATCACATAACAAACAATTTCGTGGAAGCCACTGTGCGGAAATTTAATTCTTTGCACTAAGAATAAATGATGACAAAGACGCAAGTGAAGGGTAATGATACATTGCTATGAATAAACATAAATGGTTTCTATGTGAACAATTATTTTAAGTACTTTACTTACAGTTCAACATTTTATCAAATCTTCAAAAGTAAGGTTAATTTTCGCTTTGTATATTGCCTTTGTAGTTGACAATATAGTGTGTTAACATGTTTGAAGCCTCCGAAACACTACTTTGAACTGATCCTATACATGTATATGTTTCCTGAATGTTACAACTTTGATATGAGAAAAGTGATTTCCTTGGAAATTACATACTTGACAATATATTCCCTGAGTATCAGCACAGATTTGAAATCCTCATGGATTCTATTAAGTGACTTTGCAATGTTTGTGTACTGAACAAAAAACTCATCGTATTAAGTAAAGATAATTTGTAACATACATGTACCGTACTTTATATTAACAAGTATTTTTACTCTCTAAACAAATGTTTTAGGTGTTATATTAGTAATTTAACATATCATTAACAGTTTTAAGTTGAATTTTTCTTAATATGTTACCTAAGTAATGGACAACATTTTATGTTAACATGATTGAAGCCTCCGAAACAGGCATTTTGTTAACCTGAAGCCTCCGAAACACACACATAAGAAAATTTCAACTTCCTCATTTGAAATGCGATTTCTTTGGAATTTGCATGGTAATTAGCCCTCACTGAATGGTATTTGTAGAGTAATTTTTATTTTGCTCCCCCTCTTGAAAGATAGGTAAATTTGAAAAATTAAATGTCAAAGTCATATTTTATCTTGAATTTGACAAACGCATTGAATTTTTTTAAAGACCAAATAAGTTTGACCAAAAAAGCTTTATAAGCCTTGAAGTACATTAGAATAGCAAATGAAAAATTGCAATTGAATTATGTTTGGAGAACAAATGTTGTCATTTAAGTTGATAGAATTAAAATGTTGTTTTTGTTCAAATTTATCATATTTGTCACAGTTGTTCATTATTTTTCCAGGTTTCTCATGTAGTTTAAGCTCCAGAACCAAAAAAAATCCATAATTTAGACACTTATAGTACTAATTTTAGTAGAAATGATTATGAAAACATATTTTGAAATTTTGACCCTGTTTGAGAAAAGTTACACCCTTTACTGTGAAAATGACCATATATATAAATAGAAAAGGTAAAGAGTGATTTGATACTAAGAAAGATAGAAAGGGAAAGAACGCTGGTTTTTAAATACAACAATAGTAACACCTGTCGATATAATGATAAAGTTAATGATGTCATCGTATAGAACTTATTCTGTTAGCAGATAGTAGCCATTTGCTTTCATTCTCATGGCAAACCATTATTTTTAATCATTTCAATGTCATAGATAATAAGGTGTAGAAGAACTTCTTTACGTTTTCTTATTACCATGATTTCATATTATTAACGATAATTGAGTTGATTTACAAGTTAGTTTATAACAAAGGCAAGCAGCAATTATCAAAGGCAAAACCCAAGGAATCAACCAATTGAAAGAACATATGTAATCATTTTTCACATCGGACAGCGTATTCAATAACTTACGCTATGGCAAATCTGACATGTTTGGGGGGGGGGGGGGGGAACTGTAGCTCAGCCGTCTGTGACCTGAATTGCTTCAATCGTCACAAATATAATGAAATATTGTTACACGTGATGTAAGACCATCACATGCCGTACTTTGCATATCTTTCATGATTTATGAAAATCTGAGGATGAGCATGGGTTCGCTTACATGAACAAAAGTGTACGCATAATTTAATTATTACACCTTTTCCCCCTTCAAAACGATCAATACAGTTGTAAAGTTCGAAGGACCATAAAACTTGACATCAATAACGAACGACTACCTCAGATCTATGACAGATGTTCTTGTAGTCAAACATATGTAACGAGTTCATCAGTTGTATCAACAATTATATATAATGATTATTTTTCTTCAGATTGCCCTTGAATGGTACGAGAAAGCCTTTAACCTTGCGTATATGGACGAAGATTTGGTATCAGCGGCGAGAAACGCGGCAATCACTTTTTGTAGACTAGCTACGCTTAAGATGTCAACCGGATGTGCTTCTGACCAAAAGGTATATAGATTTGATTTTGTTACATAATCCATAATAATGTAAGCCTCTGTTTTTCGTTTTTCCATTTTACTTACATTTTCTTGCCTGCTTTTCAATTAAACACCAGAATTTAAAAAAATGTGATTGATTTCATCATAGAGGGACACAAACCGACACGTCAGGGAAATATCAGTTTGAGGACATTGCGAGATGCATTTTTTTCTTTATCAACAAACAATGCAAAAAGCCAGTCTCTTATTCCTCGGTCTGCAAATGTACTCCAAACCGAATGAAAAGTTGACAATTTGAGATAAGGTATTTGTTTTTGTTGTTGATGTTGTTGTTGTCTAGGAGTCAGTCTCGTCAGTGAGACTGGGATATCCCAGTCTCACTGACGAGACCGACTCGCATGTATGTAAAATCGCCTGTTTGGAGTCACAATGGCATTGATTCATATTACTTTGACATGGAGTTAACGCACTTGTGACCCCAAACAGACGACATGTTAAACGTGTCCGTTAATATCGTTGTACATGGTGTAACTCGTATTCCATCATATATAATGTGACGTATTAATTTTGCATTGTTAATAATAAAGCATGAATTTTATATATTTTGTTGTTTGTAGTATCTATACAAATGTATATACTATTACTTCCTCAGCCCTTTATTTTTAGCTCGGGATCCTCGACAGGCGCGTGCCGGGTTGTTGAACATGTTTCCAGGTTAACAATGGTTGGCAATGGCTGACATGCGCCCGCCGACATTTCCATGCATTTCAACATGTACTTGGGAGTTGGTCTTTTGTCTTTGGTCTTTTGTATTTACTTCATGTACTTTTCCTCCGAGCAGCAGCAATGCAGCTACCCTCCCAATAACTTTTTAAACTTTTTTGTTTTATATGCCAAGTACTTTCTCCCCCTTTTCTCTCTCTCTCTTATCTTCCTCTAATTCATCTCTGTCTCTCCCTCTCTCTCTTTTTCTTTCTGTTACTTTCCTTTCTTTTCCCCCTCTTCTCTCCATTTTCTCCCCGGTCTCTCTGTCCCTTTGTACTTGTTTGAAGGAGGGTGAAGCCCGGGAGGTGGGGGGGGGGGGGGGGGGGGGGGGGGTAGGTCGAATAAATGAGAATCGTCATAGTCATATTAGATGGAGTGTGTAGAAAGGGTTCTTTCATCTTCGTTTCAAGTTACATCTATCCCTTTCCATTTCTTTCCCTCTCTCTTTTTCTTTTGTTCGCCATTCGACGGGGGGGGGGGGGGGTCCATGTTTCATGTTGCTACATCACTGACTAACACCAATGCGTTCTCTTTACCCTCTTTAAATAAATGTTTGAAACAGGTGATTCACGAATACTTTAAAGATGCTGTGCAGTACTTCGGCGAAGCACACCCGAAAAGAAACTGCAAAGGACAAGCCTGGGTCAAACATCTGGAGAAGCAAATTCAGGATTGCCTACATGATATCAAAACTTGGATCGAACCTAAGAATGAAGATGGTATTATATACATCATTCATATTTTTCGGTATTACATATTAAATTTAATCAAAATTTACAATATCAACAGTGTGGGGGAGGCGGGAATAAGGAACAAAGATCAGTGGCGTGTTTACGAATTGATATTTAATGGCTTGTTCAGTAGATCTGTAAAGCGCTTAGAGACATCGTAGATGTATAATTAAGCGCTATATAAAAGCGGAATATTATTATTATGACGCGGTAAACCGCCACAATTGTATTAACGTGCAAATGAATGGCTAGTGGAGTAACAGCAATGTGACGCGCATTACATTTACGTCATCATAAAAAGTCGTCGCGGTTTTGCCGAGTCATAATTTGAGCGAGGTCCAAGGCGATCGGGATGTACTCACTGCATACAAGCGCCTAAGAGCCAAAGTTCCCGGGTATACGCTCTCCCAAATAGTCATCTTTGACTTTTTCCCTCATCCGTATGATTTGTGATAAAGTCTCGCTGGAACCATATGTTTCTTATTCCTCTCTTTTTACAATTGCCATGATTGTTATTCATTATATTTGTCATACTTGTGCTACTTCGCTTCCTCTTGTTTGATAGCATAATGTATGTACATGTAATATTAACACTTCTGAACACTCATGTCTTTAGTCTACTCTAGACACCAGAATGAAGATGTAAAACAGTCTTACAACTGACCTTGTTAACGACGTACACGAATAAACGACTTGATAACAATTATTTATTTTCCGTTCTCCTCTCAGATCAGATAGTTGCTCTGACTGAATACTTGGAATACTTACCTTCCTGTGGCGCCAAAGTTGAAGGATATCTTTATATTGCAACCATCTATTTCAAGAAAGGCAAAGAAATCTTGAAGTTTGACGAATATGAAAACTGCCAAGGGTAATTAGAAATATACGTCTTTTGTTTCCAATATTCCGCAACATTTTCTTTCTCTTACAGGGAATGAAAGTTTACTGGTAATGTCATTCCTAAAAAAAATTGTTGTTTTCAATTTAATGAAATGTTATTATAGAAAGCTTGACTAATTGCCATAAGTTTATGCTTTTTTTAATGAATGAAGTAATTTTTGATGTAATTTATTTTGACTCATCAGGATAACCAAGAAGAATAGATAGAATATTGCTTCAAACCTGTCTTTCAAAATGTCCTCATCACCATGCAGGTACTTGAATGACTGTCGTGTTCCTTTGGGGGAAGCAGAGATGATGTGTGATCATGTAGACCCGATCATCCGTTTAGATGTTACTGCGTTGAAGAAGAATGTAGAGTACCATGAAGGCCTTGTCAAGAGGTCTATAGCCAGAGCAAAAGGTAAAGATAATGATGATGACAATAATAATAATTATAATAACAATCACAACAATGTTATATAGCGCATTTTCCTTGTATTGCTGCTCCTGTTATCAACACTATTTCTAGATAGAAGGCCGCATTTTAATTCGTGAGTATTTGGCCCATACTGAATAAAAATAAGGCATGTATAATGAAAACATATTCAAACCAACTGGAAACAGTTATATACGAAAGATAGTACATCAAATTATAAAAATAAACAAAATGTCACTGAAACTAAAACAATAAAAACGGTGATGAAATAGTTTACATCAAGGAATGTGTGGAGTAAAATCCTATTATATGTCTCTCTCTTCCCCTCTCTCTCTCTCTCTTTCTCTCTTTCATGTTTTTGTTTGAAGATGCACAAGCGCGTCAACAACGGGAACTAGCGGAGGCAAAGGAGAAGAAGATTGCGTTGGACCAACTGAAGACTGATATCAAAGCACTAGATAACCTCTCGAAGTTATCCATCGAACTCTTCGTCAAGCAAGTCTATCAATCGTGGCCTCCTAAGGGTACTAAGGAAACACAGCCTTCCTTGACCTCATCAACATCGTCGTCATCGTCGTCGCAAAAGAAGCTATTGATCCGAGCCATCAGCCACTATCACCCGGACAAGGTTGATAAGAACGTCCATGGTATCAAGTGGCAGTTACTCTCATGTGAAATTACCAAATGCCTGAGCAAACGATTTGATATAATAAAGTAACAGGACAATGGCGGCTAGACTTTCATGAAATCAATTCAATATACAAGCTGTGATTCTTAATAAGTCTTGGACCCTAAACACTGACGCCAGGCCTGTCCCGGCGCAAGCTGAGTCTATTAGGGGCATTTAGATTAGCACGTCGACAGTACTGCTACTGTCACTTCCTTTCAAGATTAATGACCTAGAAGCTTCAGTGACCTTTAGCTCCGACAAGGTGGCTGATCTAGAGAAAAAACATACCGGAACTCAAGCACGATCTCCAAGCCCAGATCATTTACCTCAATGACTTGATAACCCTCATCGAGATTTATACAGGCGTTCTAACCTACTCTTCTATGGGATTCCTGAGGATGATCGTGAAATCGTACAAGAAACTCTGCGAAATTTCATTCAACTCGGAATTAACGAGTTGGAAGCGGAAACAATCGATATCGTCAACAGCCATCGTCTTCAATTCAATTCAGTTCAAAAATGGTTTATTATGCAATTTCAAAATACATACATCGTAATTGTCATTTTACATGAAAAGCAGCAGAAGCTGGATTTTTCATGTTCATGTTGTCACGTTATGGTGGTCAATAAATATACAAGTCGCATTTTTAAATATTGACACGTAAATAAGATTGTTAAAAATACATGATTTTAAATTACACTAAAAACATTAAGAATGGCAAAATGAAGTCTTATACTCTCGTTTGGAAATGAATAAATTGGTTTTTAAGATTGGAGATGACTGAGGAGGTACTGTGTTTGAAATTTAACGTGTAGTTATAGTTCATTCGATTTATCAAATATGTTTAAGGGCTGTTTTTGAATTGTTGTTTTTGCATTTAAAATTATATGTAAAAACCTGACGTAATGATATTCTAATTTCTTTTTTGGAGGGTAGCCGATTCTGGCATGCCGGGTGAATTGCTAAAGATTTTGAAAATTTTCTACACAGTACTAGTCTTTTTTCTTCAAGTGTACTAAAATTGCATATTGACATGCATGTGAATATGACATTAATTAGAGCCTAACAAATTTTTGCAAACTCTCCGTTGTATTCGTTCGAGACTGTCCTTTTGTTCAGATGTAACTATGAACTGGGGTGCAATATTCTAATATGGGTCGTATATAACCTGTGTAGATTAATACTGTTTATGTATTCATTCGAATAATCATCATCATCATCCTCATCATCATCATCATCATCATCTGCATCATCTGCATTGTCAATAACATCATCCTTATAATTTGTATTTTCAACTACTTATCCATTCTACCTAATAAATATGTAATGCTTACAATGAACGTTCCTCTTCCGCAAATAATTTTATAATGTTTGATGAAATTTAGTATTTATGACAGTTTATCAGTTCGTCTTTGAAAGTAACTATTGTTATATTTATTTGTTTATTTATGATTCTTTGTCAGAAAAATACTTATTGTATTTTATATTACTATTGTTATCGAAAAAACTTTGTACTTATATGAATTCAGAAGAAAATAAAATAAAATAAAATCAACCTCGTTGTTGCTAATAAAGAGAACTTATGGGTCTGGTGGATTTTTCATGAAACTTACTTGGAGAGTAAAAACTTTGAAGGACTTAGTGACATAGTATTCACAATAGACCAAGCTTGCACAGAATTAAGTACTGGTTGTAAATGCGAGACATCTGTTGATTTCCGACATTGTACTAACGAGAGATCGTCGACATATTTGAATTACGGTAAAGGAAGTTGCTTACATAAATCGTTACCCATAATTAAAAAGAGAATTGGCCCAAGACATGTGCCTTTCAACATTTGATAAAACACTGTTATATTTAGAATTTTGTTTACGAGATTCTACAAAAAACTGGCATTATCCAAAGTCTTATATCCATGTGAGTAACTGAATTGGATAGACCATTTCCTATTCATTATGCTATGTCAGGGCAGTGACCTATTGTCATATTACTTTAAGTTGATTGAAGTGAGCAGTTTACACAATAAATGAAAATAACATGACACCTCACTTGTATATCAGTAATATCAGTAACTGAAAGTCTAGTGGATAGGCAATCGCCTGGCAACTGGAAGGTATCGGGTTCGACCCCTAGCTAGAGCTTCTTTTTTTTTTAATCTTTGAAAAAGAAAAACTGATGTTAAACCCATTTTTATCTCACTCAAAGTACATATTTTTTGCTATTCTTTTAATTGATCGATACAATGAGCTTGCAATTAACTTGGTCGTCAACTAGCTGGCGTTCTGTCCCGTTCTCTCAGCTACCTGGCGGTCGTCAGTGTAGCCTGCGGCCGGTAGCTTTAGCCACAAAGCCATGTCCATTTTTAAAAACTGGATTCAAGAGCCTCTTATTGCCATGTTTACTACGTTTTGTACACTTTCAATAATAATTTCCTCGTTTTATTCACTCTCTATACTGTCCCGTTCTATCCTTTTCCAGTCTGTAAACAACTTCGCAACATGAAAATAATGATGAACAGGGTATTTCTTCTCCTAAATTTAATAAAAACGCCCTAATCTTGCATGCAAGAGGTGATACAAAGGGCCTTTCACTTTTAAGTCTATGAAAAGCATTCCCTACCTCGCCTGTATACCCGACCAGAATCATAATAGTGCTCAACAAAGACTCACAGTCTTGTGTAAAGCGGTCCATTATTATTTAGGTAGTTGTTTTAATTGACAGTACTATTATATATCAGGGCCCGTATTCAATAAACTTTTAAGACGTTTTTCTTAAGTCTAAGAAAATGTCTAAGAATTTGTCTAGGTTAAGAGAGTTGCCTTAGCCGTATTCTAAACACGTAAAGCAGTTTGTCTTAGCTAAGACGACAGATAAGACAAATTCTTAGACCCGATGACGTCATGTTGGAAAGTCAAAGTGGTCGACTCGGGCGAATTATTTGCAGCTCAATTTGCCTATGTAATTTGCGTGTTAAAATAAAAATCGCACCGCACGAAAATTATACACTAACATGTATGGGAGATAGAGCGTAAGGGAGGAACGATGCTCACATAATTGTTTCGGGCTTGACCAACTGACACTAAAACAGTCTAGTCAAGACCCCCTGAGGCTAGATCTAACATACACTGTAGGCTTTTTATACTTTTCTGTCAAACATCTTCGAAGAGCTCAACCGGGCTTTCTTATGTCGCAGCCGCAGGGTCTGTGAGTATGAAGCCTGAAGGGAGCGCCGTCGCTAGTCGGTCGACCAGCGCTAGCATTGGATTTGGAGCTACCCTTTGTTTTACATCGTCTAGGCCTAGATCTACTGCTATTGCTAGCCTAAAATTCATCAAATGGCTAAATGTAACCTTTATCAGACTCATAATATAACAAATTTTGTCTCACCTAATATTATGCCGATTGCACATTATTCCCTGTTTCCATATTTTAGTGCCAAAGACTAATAAAGTAATAAGAGACGGTTTCTTTACAACGCCGGTATATACGACAGCCATGTCATAATTTAGTGTTATGTAGATGTAAACAAGTCAATGCCTATATATGGCGCTCCTGCGCGCTGCGCCGTCGACGCTGTATATAATATACGCGAAGCTTACGTTGATATAGGTCAACTGGTAACCTGCGCTCGCGCTGCATGCATTGTTTTTATTCCATTTGATCGAAACCCGAAGCGGTTGCTTGCAGCAGCACTGAGCTGCCTGTGCCAAAGCCCTATTTAAGCATCCTCGTAGGATGCTTAAATATAGGGTAGATTTCTTACTTATCTTAGATATCTCGAGTGTATTAGAATACGACATGCTATTTAAGCCCTTTTTCTTAGATAAAATCTAAGAATTCTTCTTAATCTTAAGGCAAATTTCTTAAGTCCCCAATGCTGTTATAGAATACGATTTTTGGCTAAGATTTTTTCTTAGCCAAAATTTAAGAAAAAGTACTTAGATTTCATACTTAAGAAGTTTATTGAATACGGGCCCAGGTATATTGGATGCTCTGTTTCAAATACAGTTAATTAGACTGCCGATCAATGAATTATCTCTTGCTTCTTGTCCTACAACCATATCTTACTGGTTTTTTAAAACGGTATCATTTGAATTTCCATTTCCCAGCATTATTTTGAACTGTCCCGAAATTGCTTTCCTTTCTTTAAATGAGACTACAGCCCCATTCTATTCTCTTTCTACGGGGATATTGAAAGTGCGTGTCCTCCCAGACAAGGAGAAAGAGCCTCTACATAGACTACGCCATTTGATATGAATATTCGTTTGTTGTATTTAGATACCATTACGTCATCTTTCATACGCCTCCCCGGCATGCATTTCGAGCAACTTGTAGCCTACTTTTCTTACAGTAGTACCAAGGTCCTGGGCTTGATGAACATGAATAAACATGATTGTATGACGTCACGACACGTCATCTGCATCGCTCAACTTGCGCTGCGCAATGCAATGGACTGCGGTATGTACAGTGTATGTAGCAGCCCTATGTCATTCTCTAGAACACGGGTGGGCAACCTTTTAAAGCTCGCGGGCCACAGCTAACGATTTGCACAACTTGGCGGGCCGTAGGTAGTCCCCCCCCCCCCCCCACACACACACATGCAATTTTGCAAAATCAAACATGCAAACAACAAAATCAGGCTTATTTGTGATTATATGTGATTTCTGGGGCTAGCACTTTTCTGCTATGTTGTTTACCTTCATTACATACTATGGTGACAAATGAGGCAAAGTGGTTTACCTTTCTCTTCTATAAAGAAATAGTTCAGAGACCAATCTGATATAAAGTTTCTGTCTTCATCAGAACCTTCCTTTTCTTCGCAAGTCTCGAAGTCGGGCCATGTTGTTTGTTATTTCAAACAAAATCGAGGGACACAGCAGAAAGAATATCCTAATTTTATTATTTGTACACTGTACATCTCATTGAACGCGGTGTAAAGAGAAGGGGACTATCCAGTTTACGATTAAGATTCATGAGAAAATTCAACGGCGAAAGAAAAGGGTTGTAATTGTTTCAATACAAGTATGGCATTTCAAACATATTTCTTGATTCACAACATGTATATTTACAAACGTTACTGCGTGCGGAAATTACAAACTGAAATTAACACGGCGAATGATGTTAATGTCGTTAATGTAATGTAATGAGAGGGAATATGAGGAGTTTTGTATCGATCAACCAAGTAACGAGTCAATATGTGGTGAATGATGAAAACAAATTGTGGAAATAGAGATAGCTGTGTGTATATGTTTTACCCTATTTCATCGCTGCTATGCGGGCCGCATTTCATTTATGAGCCATTTTTATTATTACTTTTTCAATGCTCCGCCGGCCGCACAAAAAGAGCTCGCGGGCCGCGGCTTGGCCACCCGTGCTCTAGAGTTTCAGTCAGTGTTTTCGCTCCTGAATTGCACAAGCCTATAACCAAACGATACTATGGCACTGTGAATGATTTAATTATATGAATTTATAGAATTAATGATAGATAATTATGATCCTATTGATATATTATAGAGGTAGCAGGCGCGGATCCAGGATTTTCCAAAAGGGGGGGGGGGGGGGGGGCAGAAATTTGAAAATTGCGCAGTCGTTATTTCAACTCAACATACCAATGTCATTATTAGAAGCACCATACCGGTACGTACAAGCAGGCACACTTTTGGAAAGGGGGCAGGCTCACGTCACGTCTCTTGTCCGATATCAACATCCCTGTTTATAAGTTATACAATTTTTGACATTTTCATCAGGGGGGGGGGGGGGGAGGGGGCTGAAGCCTTTTGCCCGAAAAAGCAATTTTATGGTTTCAGAATTTGACGAGTGAGCGAAGCGAGAGAGAAAAAAATTGAGCATATGTATTTTGTGAAAGTGTTAGTTATCATCAAAATATACGAGAAAAGATATCTAAAATGCGTATTTCTTTTTTTTTAAACTACTATAAGAAGCGAAGCTGTTGATTCTTTTTCATTGTTGGAGAGGAATTATCTTAGTGAAAAACGCTTCATGAGATACACAGCCAAGATATTATCAGAGGCTACTGCGCGAGTGAAATTCAAAGAAAATCACAAATATGTCAACTAATGTATCACTAGAAACTGGTAAGCTAACAGATGGCCATCGTACAAGTTTTAGGTCCACTACATATCGGGTGATTTATATAAATACAAATACAACCACCTCCATAGCAGCTGGGATATACGAGAGATTCGCCGGAAAAATAACGATGTTTTAATGCGTCACTATATGGACCAATACTGCCCATAAAGAATGAACATAATTGCAAAGCTATTATTTGTCAAATTATGAGTTTAGTGTATATAAATGTAATGGCATGTCAAACCATTTAAAAGGGGATATGACCTGATTCTGATAACTAAAATCTTTTTCTGTAAATACACAGGATAGGGGTTAATTAATAATCAAAGAAACCAGACTTTCAAATTTAAAACCTCCCGGAAGGACGGCATTTGTTCCCTCTTGAAACGCCGAACATACCGCGTGTGTGCAGTTGAATATACAATGGCGTCTTATTATGTTTACAAGCGATAGATTCCTTTATTTTTGTATCGCTGCATTTGTCATCAAAATAAAACCATGCGCGGGGTTTAGAGTGAGGCAATAGATTATACATTTAGCCTGACGGTAGTGAAGTAAGAGAAAGAACTCAAGAGAAGATAAAAACACAGGCACTGAAAATGAGTGAGATGTCATGGGACATCGTCTGCTTGTGCAGGATCATGTCGCTGCTCAGATGACTTGTGTGAGATCACAGTATGGATCTCACACTGTGATCTCACACATCTCAGCAGCGTTCGGAGAGCTCTTCAGGTGCTATGCCGGGGCTGTACTAAAGCGTTTTGTAATTTACAATAGTCATTACTTACGAATGTTTCCAAGCATTGAATTTTGATAACCTTGTGGAATCAAAGTTTCAACTTTGCAATAATGAAAATAAAGTTAGTTCTTAAAATCAATGAATATCTACTTTGAGCTGGTCTATAAGGCATAACAAGGTTTTGTAAATAGTTTGGTGCTAATCCGTTTACAATGTCACATATGATCATGAATTAATTTCATTCCTTAACCTTTACAAGTCAAGAAGCGATTAATCATCAATATATATATATATACACTTGCACAACACACTCACCAACTCATACACAAACCACGTTTAAACTTTTTTTCATTTTAAGTTTTACCTTAGATTTTTTTTTGTTTTTTTTTGTTGTTGTTGAGGCCGCCATCCTTGTCAAGCTTTGCTAATGATTGCGGTCTCCTGCACTTTCAACGGAATAGTTCGGATAGTTATATTGAAATCACAATACTGGATACTACAATTTTCTTTTAATGTTTATATCATCCTTGTCTACCTTCTATTTTAAGGCCAATTGCAAAAAAGTAGTTATTAGAAAGTGCACCACGTGAATACAAAACAATTTTATTCACACATTGCATTTATTCTCATACAGTGTACATGTATACAGAATTACACACAAGTACTTTTCTGTCATACATCATACCCTTACCAAATTTTTAACAGTATGTGAAAAATTGATT